>VCHM03000281.1:0-20158 GCA_006182925.3 Reinhardtius hippoglossoides
AATCGGGGTTTTGCTGTATCGAGGTCAAACTTCAGGTTTATTTTCAGAGTTTTCAGTCGTACGAAGTCGTTCCTCCTTTTCTAAAATCGCCACGGAACGGGATCCCACGCTACCCCGCCCCAGGTTAAGTTGGAGAAAAGATAAAACAGTACAAAAGCTCCCCCCACTGACCAATCTTCCTGTGAAACAGACATCAGTTCTTAAAGTCTCTATAATTACACATCGTAAAAACCACAGAGGTTTCACCAGATGTTTTTCCCTGCTTTTAGCAGCTGAACTGTTCTTTCTTTGGGACAGCTTTTTGTACTTATATTTTATCCAAACAGTTTGTTTTAGCCGGGAGCAGGTGAGCTTTTCCAGTTACCTGGTGATTCACCGATAACCAGGGAAGCAGTTGGGGGGATTTAAAAAACTCTAAATTTTCCCCTAAAAGTTAACCGAAAGTGCAAACCAAAGCACGACCCTCAGGTGGAGAACAATCCTTCAGAAGAAGAGACTTTTGATAGAGTGAAGAAAGGTGGGGTGGGTCGACACTCAGGGAAAACCCACGAATGAGGATGAACTTTTTTTCCCCCCGCAGGGGAAGTGAACCTCTTCCCCCAGCTCCTGAGAAAAAGCCGACAAGCCCCCTTTTTTACGCGAAAACTCTGAACCACACGGTGAACACACCGGTGAACACCAGGGTAAACAACACGGTGAACACACGGTGAAAACACGGTGAACAACCGGGAAAACACACACATGAAAAGACAATGCGCAGTTTTGAAAAAAAACATATTGCACAGCGATGAATCTGGACATGAAATTTAAAGTGTTAGAGTGCAGTCCATGAGGGGGGGGATAGTTTATATGGCACAAGCTGCTTGTACATCTTTTTCGGTTTTACGGTTTATCCCCCAATCTAAAAGCCCCGCCCTCTCCTGACTCCCCCGGGGAACCGGGAAGCATCTTTTCCCCCTGAGAGACGCAGGCTAAAAACCAGACGATAAATTTCCCCTTTCCAAACCAAACCAAACCAGACCAACCAGACCAGACAAACGTCCTGAGTAGTCCAGCTACAGGGAAAAAGGGAAAGCTAAACCTGCCGCCCGTTTCCAAAACGACCGTGAGTTAAAACAAACCCTCGATCAGGGGGGAGTAAACCTCGTGAAGCTCGGGGGTGATGATAAACTGTCTGTTTTCAGTTTCACCTGGAGATCAAGGTTTCCAATTAGAAGAGGATCTCTGCTGTCCCGTTGCAAAGATTCTTCAGAGATCCTGTCCTTCTGTCATGTACCACGCTTCGTAAGACTGTGTAAAGAGGGGTGGAAAGACAAAGAAGAAAAGAGTGTCCATTTTGGTAAGAGAAGATCTTCAAGGTTTACCCCCTGTTAACCTGGCGTTGAAGAACCTGTGTGAACCTTTTTCAGGAAGAGCCCAGAGCTTTTCACATGCTCTTCAGTCGCACTCGAGAAACTCGACCTTTGTCGGGACCATCAGCAGCCATGTGTCTGTTGCAGAGACCAAAGAAACACACCGGCCGCAAACAAAACCCATCGATAAGCGACCACAACACAAAGAAGCCTTAGGAAATTGGAGCCTTAAAGGGAAATTTCGTGTTTTAAATTTTTAAGTAAATTTTGAACAAACGCGAACACTTAGGCCCCGGCCCCGGACTCCAAAACGAGATAAAGGAGCTTTTTTTAAAAAGCTTCATCGTTTTGGAGGAGGAAGGGAGGCGGTTTTGGCTGCACTAAAGGGGGAAGGAGCGAAGAGTCGGAGGAAAGGAAAAATGGTTTGAGCAGAGACATAACGCTTTTTCGATACAATCAAAACCACAGAGGCGAGCTGAGAGGAAGCTCTCGTTCCGCCAACTACAAGGCTGCGGGAAGGTCCAGCAGCCTCCGGGGATGATCCAAGTGGCCTCAGGAGCTCTGATGACGGGGCCCCAAACTCTGGGAAACCCTGACTTAAAACTCGGGAACAAATGAAGGACATGGTCTCCTACGCCCTGTGGTTCTGGCCCCAAAATCGGAATCCAGAATCGTCCTGTCTGAAGATTGACCATTTGGAGGGGGAGAGGAAAGAAAGCTTCTAAAAATCCAGAGAGGTTGATTTTCCCCCTCAGCCCGGGTCTGAGGGTTTTAATCAGGGATAAAGGGGACGTCCGGGTTTGGAGACGTCCCCCGGGGAACGGGTGTAGGAGCAGAGCCTGCCCCCGGGAAGGGGACAAAGGTCTGAATCAGGGGGAAATATGTTCATGAATTTTAAATAAAAGCAGTGTACCATCAGGATCATCTGATCTTCTTTGCAGAAGATCCGAGGATCAGAGTGAAATGGATGGAACAAGGAAAAAACTGCGTTCTTGATCCTGATATAACAAAAAATTTACAACCTTCACACACACTTTCATGAAAAGATTTTCCATGCTTTTACATGGAGTATGTTTCCCCCCTGAAGCTTTCCCTGTGAAATCTTGTGAGCTGGATCAGAGCAGTTAGAGTAAAAAGTTTTTTTTCTATGTTTTTTTTAAAGAGAAATCGTAAATTTTAAAAGTAATGTTATTCAAAAGCTTTTTTTATTTCCCTTTTATTTCTCACGCGTTTTTTTTTCCCGGTCGTTTTTTCCACGTGTTAAAAGTTTTCATTTTTTTTCTGATGTTTATCTTTGTTTGTTTTTTTTTTATGGAAAATTTTTTCCACATTTAGTTTTTGTGTGGTCCATGAAGCGAGCAAACTGATGAAGACCCAAATAAAAACACATTTATCAATAAAGGGATCTTTGTTCCATTCAACAAATTTTTTAAAACTCACACAGGGGAATGATTCATTTTTTCAAAAAAAGTTTCACGTATGAAAAAATCCAACATATATGAACTTGTCTTTTGATGTGGAAGCCAAAATGATTCTGTCTAAAAAAGGTTTTAAAAACAGCAGCCGAGTGATTGATTTTAATTTGTGATCAAAATAATAAAATATTGAACGAAAAAGAGTTCGACCTTTTTTTAATTTGTAAGGGGGTGCTTCACAAATGTGAAGATCAGAGTTTGAACTTTGTGTGTCTCCCCAGTTTCAGGCAGGGGAAGGACTGGTTTAAACGTGTCACAGAGAAACCCCACTGGGCTCTGGACCGCCCGGATGGGCGCCATAGCTCCATCAGCTCGGCGACAGTTCCAGGATAAGACATTCCCTTCAAAAGTACACAAAAGTACCCCAGGACATACCCTCACAGAAAAAAAAACTGTTTTTTTTTTTTGTTTTTGTTGTTTTTTTTGTTTGGCCGGGTTTTTGTTTTGGTTTTGGTGTTGCTTGGTTGGTTTGTGGGTGACGGTCCCTTCTTCCAAGGGGTTCCCCTGAATGTTGATCCTGTGTGGAACCTGCACCCAGCACAGAAACCCCCAACACCCCAACAACCCAAAAAACACACCACACACACAAACACACCACACAACACACCACACACACCACACACCCCCAGGCGGGGGTGACGGGGGGAAAAACAGGGGAAAGGAGGAGGAAGCACTTTCAAAAAAACAATAACAAAAATGGGCCCGCTGGAAAACCCTTAATAAGTTAAAGTTTTTTTACATTCGCTCAGTGACCATCGATGCTTTTGGGGGAAAACCTGACTTACTTTTTAGTGAAAAAAATTTTCACTAAATATTTGGATATTACACGAATGGAGAGTGATTAAATTAAAAAAAATTGTAGAGTGATTAAACGATTCTGGTATGACGGCAAATTCTTGATGTATTACTTTAAGGAGGCGGGACTTAATTTCCTGTCGCCTGATTGGACGATGACAAAACCGTCAAATTACGAACATCTTTTATACAGATATTTGATGATATGTTTGATGTAAAAAATGAAAAGTACCTGAAGATAAATTACTTTTACAGTACAGGAAGAAGTAGAGTCTTGGTTAATTGACAGTGAAACACGAAGGGGGGTGTGGAAAAAAACGATGCAGACAAACTTTTTCATGAAGATTCACGGGAAAAGACACAGGGAAGTTGTGGACTGAGCCCCCAAAAAGTCCAAAAAACAGGAAGTCCACTGAGCCTCCCCTGACCTCCCCCTGTTACGGTCATCTCGGCCGGGGCGCACACTTCTGTACGCCGCAGCAGAAGAAGTACGTCCCCTAAGGTTCGATTCCCCCGCGGGCGCAGTGCGGTGGTCTGAGTCCCCGGGCCCGGGGCGAGGAACCGCAGCCGAGCAAAAAGGGGGGAAAACTTCTCCCCAGGTGAGTACTGGGCTCAGTGCGGAGAACCTGCAGGGGTCATGGACATCAAAGATTTAACTCCTCCGAACAGTGACAGGCGTCACTCAATTCACTTTTCCTCATTTCAACCTCAACATCATTTTATCCTTCCAACAATGACTTGGAAAAATGACATTTCGCTCTGACCTTCCCCCAGAGGAGGTTTTTAACATCGTGTAAACACAGGGGGGGACGAAGCTTTTTACCGCCCAACCACGGTAGCTAGGGGACCCTAATTTCGGCTTGTACCATTGATACAAGAACAAAACACTTGAAGACCTAAAATACACCTGAATTATGTCTCTAACTCTGCGGGGGTGTAACACTGTAACATCGGCTAAAACCCCGCTAACACCCCTTTTTAACATCTCAACACGCTAAGGCAACACCGGCTAAAACCGTTAACATCTGTAAAAAAGGGGTAAAATGCTAACACCCGCTAACACCCGGGTAACCCGTTTCATCTGTTAAAAACCACAACCCCGGCTAAAACCCGTTAACCCGGCAACCCTTTAACTCTTAACCCCAGCTAACACCGGGGAAAACGCTAACCCGGAAAATCTGAAACCGGCTAACACCTGTTAACATCTGTTAACACCCCTAACACTGTAACATCTGTTAACATGGGAAACTGTTAACACCCGGGTAAAAAATCTGTTAACATTTTTGTTAAAAACCCCCCCAACACCCGTTTAAATCGCCCCACGGCTAACACCCGCTAACACAGCTAAACCCCCGGCTAAACCGTTAACACCCCAACACGGCTAACCCCTGCTAACACCGCTAACACCTGTTAACTCGCTCACCGGAACACCTTTAAACCTTTTAACACCTGCTAAACCCCGCTAACACCGGGCTAAAACCTGTTAAAACCCCAACACTGTAAACCTTAACACCGGTAACCACTGCAACCCCTGTTAAAATCTGCTCACCCCCTGGTAACACCCGTAACACCTGTTAACATTGCTAAGGCAACACGGCTAACCCAGCTTACACCGGGTACACCTTTTAACAAATTTCTAAATGTGCTAACCAGCAAAATCTGCAACATGGCTACACCAGCTAACACTGCTAACAGGGGCTAACACCGCTAACACCTGTTAAATTGCAACATTGTAAACCAGCTAACCCGGCAAACCTGTTAAAACCTTCTAAAACAGCTAACACCCGGGTAACACCCCGTTTAAAATCTGAAAAAATGTGCTAAACCGTAACATCGGAACATGTTTAAAACCGCTAAAAAAAGAACACGGCAAAACCTGTTAAAATTGCTAAAAGTGCTAACACCCGTAAAAACCACTAAAAACCCGGTAAACCTTTAACACTGCTAACACGCTAAAAACCGGCTAAAACGTTAACCCCGTAACACAGCTAACCGGCAACCCTGTAAAATCGCTAACTGTGCTAACACCAGCAACACCCGGAAAAAACCCGTTAAACCTGCTAAAACAGCAACACCGGGAACACCGTTAACATCTGCTAAAAGTGCTAACACAAAAACCCCTAACCTGTTAACACCCGCTAAAACACAACACCCGGGAACACCCGTTTAAAATCTGCTAAAATGTGTAACACCAGTAAAACCCGGGCCCCCCCTGTTTAAACCCGCAACACGCTAACACCGGGGTAACACCGTTAACATCTGCTAAAATGTGCTACACCCCTAACCCGGCAAAACCTGTTAACCCTGTAAAAAAGCTAACACCCCAACACCGTTAAAATTGCTAAAAAGGGGTAACACCGCTAAAACCCCCGGGTAAACCTGTTAACATCGCTTTTTTCAAAGAATCATATCTCTTCTCATCTAGTCCTAAATTCTAAAATGGGCCAGTATCGGTTTGTCTTTTTCGAGTCTTCTACCGTTTTTTTTTCATCCCAAATGTTTTGTTCGTTTTAATTTTTCCGTTTTGGTCCGGACCTTTTAGAAGTGTCATCAAACGTCCTCGATCCCCACGGGCCCTTCACCTTACCTCTGCCCCTTTCATGAAAGGGGCTGCTTTTGGGCCTGAAATGAACCCCAGCGTGTTCCTGACGTGTTTCCCGAAGTGTTCCGAGTGTTTTGACGTGAAAGGAAGAAAACCCAAAAATTTCAGGATGAAAAAAGAGGAGCCGTACACAAAAAAGAGAAAACGTAACTTTGGAAAAATGTTGAGCCCCGGGAAAGGGGGGTGTTCGGGTTCGGGTTCCGTGGGGGAAAAGGTAATAATTTGAAAGTTCCATGTTCAAAGGTTTCACAGTAAAAGTTATTTTATAAAAACAAACTTAAAGAGAGTCCTGGGGTTCTGCCAGACCGTCCCCAAAGCTCTTTTGGATCATGACCACAAAAACCCCCCGTTTTTTCCCGAAGTTCACAGTAAAAATATGGTAAAACCCCGGGTGGGGGCACGAAGGGGCCCCTTGGTGGGGAAACCCTCAGTTATTGGTCAAACTTTTTCCCTGCTTCCTAAATGTGCGGGCTGGCGGATTCATTATCAGATTGACAAAATTTTTCGTGGGGCTTTGGGGGTTTCTAGGCAGTTAAACATTTTGCACCCAAAATTTTCTGTGGGGGGAAAACCCGGGACCATGTTTCTCCCCTGCTCTGACCCTGACAAACGGGACCCCTCCCCACAAAACGGCCCACAGCAGATAGTTACCCTTTTGGCCCTCTCCCCCCCCCCCCACGGCTCCATGAAAGGGCTCTTTTTTATAATTTTCTGGCCTTGACACCCAGTGTGGTCTAAAGCCCCAAACTATCATACCATGTTTTTCCCTTTCCCCCGGTTACAGTGACACGTTAAAATTTTGCTTTATCACTTTTGGGATTAATGGACAAATACACTGCATTATTAGTGGGCTACAAGGATCGGTACAACATAGTATCTCCCCAAAACTGGGAGGTTCCAGATTTTCTGGGCTGAGGGCCACCCCCCGGTGTGGACGGCTGTAAACATAAACGCTGATCTTTCCAGACAAAATTTTAATGTCATGTCCGGCCCCCCTTTGTTTGCTCTAAAAAGGCTCCGCCCTCCCTGCTCACATGCCCCCCCCCCTCCCCCTGGTTTTTCCCACATGTTCCTGTGGGGGGAACAGCCCAAACCCGAAAACCCTTTGCTCCCCCCGCTGTTCCCAACACTAACACATTCCTTCATTTTAAGACACAGCTCTTTTCACAGTTTTGGGAAAATGGAAACGAACCGGGCATGGGGACACAACGCTCTGCCCTTTTCCTACCTGTTTTATATCACAAAAATAATAAAAATTTTTTCTACACCACTAATTTGTGGGCCAGTGTGAATAGTAAACATTTGCACGGGCAGATGAATTTTGGCAGTGAAGATTTTAAAGTGTTAGAGTCAGTCCATGAGGGGGGGGCATAGTTTAAATACTGGCCCCCAGCGGCTTGTACCTTTTTTCTTTTTTTAACAGGTTTTATCACCAGCATCGAAGCCCGCCCTCTTCCTGACCCCCCTTGGGGAACCGGGAAGCTCTGCCCCTTTCCCTGAAAAGACGCAGGCTAAAACCAGACGATCACTTCCCCTTTCCAAACCAACCAGACCAACCCCCCAAAACGTCCTGAGTACCCAGCTACAAGGAGAAAAGATGAAACTAAAACCCTCCCCGACGCTCCCCCCCCTGACCGGGGTTTTTAAACACCCCTCGCTCAAGGGGAAAAACCCAGTGAAGCTCGGGGAGCTGTGACTGACTGACTGTTCCTGTTTTCACCTTTCCCCTTTGGAGCCCTCAATGGTTTTCCGATCGAAGGGGATCTCTGCTGGGGCCGTCTGCCATGTGCCCTTCAAGATCCTGTCCTTCGTCATTGTGCCACAGCTTCTGTAAAGATTGTGAAGAACCTGTGTGAGACCTTTTTACAGGAAGAGTCGGGCTCTTCACATTCCCCTCCCAGCCCTGCACTCAGAGAAACTCAGACTTTTTCTGTCGGACCATCACACCCGGGTTTTTCTCGTCTCCCAGGGAATTCAAGAAACACACCGCCCCAACAGATTTAGACCCATCATGAAGCTGAAACCAAAAACAAAAGAAGCACTTAAAGGAAACTCTGGAGCCCTGGGGGAAGGATTTAAAAAGTTTTTTTGAAACGTTTTAAAAGTGGGTTTTGGGAACAAACGCAGAACACATTAAGGCCAGGGCCGGGACTCACAGGGACGCAGATCAAGGACTTTTAAAAAAGCTTCCCCCTTTTCGGGAGGAGAAAGGAGGCCGGAAATGACTCCCACTGGGGGGAAAAGGGCAGAAGAGTCGGTGAGGAAGGAAAATTGAGTCTCTACAGGACATAACGGCCCCTTTCGACACAATCAAAACCCACAGAGGACGAGCTGAGAGCTAAAGATTTCTCTTTCCCTTTGCTAAAACTAAAAGGTTTTCAGTGGAACGAGTCCAGCAGCCCCCCCTGGGGGGTGACCACAGCTGGCCTCGGGAGCTCTAAATAAACAGGCCAACATCTGGGAAAACCTGAGCTTCAAAAAATCGGGAAAAAGATGAAGGACGGGTTCCTCCCGCCCCTGGGGTTTCTGGACCCAAACTCTCCCAAAATCCCAAAAATTTCGTCCGTCTGAAGATCTTACCGTTTGAGACTAGGGGGAAAGAGAGACAAACTTCCTGACAACCCCAGAGGGGTTTTTGATGTTTACCCCTCATCCGGGGATCTGGGGGTTTTTAACTCAGGGACCCCACAGCGGGGGACGTCCGGGGGTTTGGAGCCCGTCCACTCTGGGCCTGGGTGAAAGGCAGATTCGTCCAGGGGAAAGGGAACAAGAGTCGGGATAAATGGGAAATAGGTTCTTTTAAGGAAATACAAAGCAGGGGTTAAACCATCAGTCATCTTTTTCTCTCTGGGGGGCCAAAGATCCAGGGGAATCAGAGTGAAACTGGCCCGGGAACAGAGGAGAACGGGTCGTTCTCTGATCCTGATACTAACAAACACTTTCCCCCAACCTTTCCAACACACTTTCATTTTCAGAAAGATTTTCCACTTTGGCACTGAAGATAATCTCCCCTGAACCCTGTTACCTTAAAAGGGGGGTCCCTTTGTTAAACTCGGATAAGCATTAGAGAAAAAGTTTTTATTTCATCATTTTTTTTCTTCAAAAAATCGCTGAATTTAAAAGTTAAACTCTTTTATTCTAAAGCTTTGTTTATTTTCTTTTACTTTCCACTGGGTTTTTTTTTTCCCCCTGTCGACTTTTCCTTTCCCACGTTGTAAAAAGATTTCTTTTTTTTTCTATCTTTATTTTTTGGTTTGGGGTTTTTTTTTTTTCCAGGGAAAATTTTTCCTATCTTTTAAATTTTTTGTGGGGGATCCATAAAGTCAAAAAACTAATGAAAAACCCCCCAAAAAAAAACCCATTTATCAATAACGCTGATCTTGTTCACTTTCCAACAAATTTTTATTAAAACCACATGAGACTAAATCATGTTAATCACATAAAGTCTTTTCACAATAAATAATCCAAAAAATATAAACCCTTATTTCTTTTTTTGATGTGTAAAGCCAAAATGTTTTCCTGTCTGTAAAAGTGTTTATTTTTAACCGCAAACCGAGTGATGTGATTTAATATTGGGATCAAAAAATAAAAACCATGAAAACAGAAAAAATTTTTGACCTTTTTTAAATTGTAGATTTCCCGCCCTTTCCAAAATGCTGAAGTCAAAATTTGAACTTTTTGTCGTCTGCCCCCCTTTCAGGTCCCTGGTAAGTTAGACCGGTTTAAAAACCCTAATCAAAAGAAACACACTGGACTTGGGGCCCCCCCGGATTTGCCGCTGCCATGTCCATCAGGGGTGCCGAGCGACATTTCCCCGGTGTACCGACTACCCCTCACATTAAAAACAACAATTTTTTTAAAAGACATTCTCCTTCACATACACACAGTTTTAACCTACTCCTTCAAGTACACAAGTACACGTATTTATGTGTTTGTATTGGACCCCGTGGTTTTTTGGTATTTACTTTGGGTTTAAAAGTATTTTTTCTCTGGTTGCCTGCTTAGCTGACCGGTCCCCCCCTTTAAAAGTTCCACGAACTGTTTTTAAACCTGTGTGGAAACCTCAGCAGCCAGCAGCACACACACACACACACACACACACACACACCACACACACACACACACCACCACACACACCCCCCCACACAAAACCCCACAAAACCCCAAACCCGGGGATGGCTTTACGCTGAAAAATGCGGAAAAGGGGGAACAAATTTAAAAAAAAACAATAAACCCCAATGGGCTGCTGGGAAAAACCCTTAATAAAATTTTTAAAATTTTTTTTTTACATTCTGCCGGACCATCAATGATCATTGGGGAAACACTGACTTACATTTTGTGTATAAAAAACTTCACTAAAAAATTTGGGGGCATTCCTTTAAAAATTAGTGAGTGATTAAATTAAAAGAATTTTTTAAATGGGTTAACGATCTCGAGTCATTACAGCCAAAATCCTCTTATGTAATACTTTAAGGAGGCGGGGCCCTTTAAATTTTTCCTGCTCCTTTTATTGGATCAGATGACAAAAACCCGCAAAAATTAAAAAAATCTCTTTAATATTAAAAAAAACTATGTAAAATTTATTTGGTAGAAATCAGATATTTTATGATATTTGTTTTGATGTAAAAGTGAAAAGTCCCCGAAGATTCTACTTCATACTAAAAGGAAGTAAGTTTTGTACTTTTTTTTTCAAAGTGACATGAACCGGAGGGGAGTCTGGGGAAAAAACATGCGACCGAACGTTTCCAAAGGAAATTAATTTTACATTTTAACAAAACCGGGAACCCTTCAGGTCCCCGAGCCCAAATTCCCCAAAAATTAGGGAATCCACTGAGCCTCCCCGCTGACCTCCCACTTTTTAAAGGCTCTCTGGCCCGGGGGCACACTTCCTGGGGGGACGCCCCGCAGGGAATAAAGTCCGCTCCGAGGGTTTGATTCCCCCCCTGCGGGGGGGCATGCAGCGTGGGCCCCGAGCTCCCCGGGCCCCCCGGTTCCCCCCCCAGGAAAAAAAGGGCCCCAAAAAACAAAACAATTTGGGCCCCCCCATGAAAATCCCCCCCTTCCCGGCCCCCCCAAAAGGCCCGACTTTTCCCGGACTCCCGTGCCCGGGCCCCCCCCCCCCCACCTTTTTTCAGGGGGGCCCCTGTGACATCAAAATTACACTCCTCCTCGACACAACGTTAAAAAAAAACCGGGGGGGTTTTCCCCCCCCCCCCCCCCCCCCCCCCCCCTCCGTTTAAATTTTTTCCCCCCTTTTCCCTTTTTCAACACTCTCCAAAAAATCATTATTTTCCTTCCAACTGACTCTGCAAAAAACTGACCATTGCGCTCCCGAAACCCTTACCACCAGAGGCAGGTTTTAACATCGGGGTTCCCCAAAACAGCGGGGGGGGGGACCCAAAACTTTTTTTTTTTAAACCCCATCCACTTTTCACCCCCGGGATCCCCAATTTTTTCCCCTTTTCCATTTATCACAAAACAAACACTTTAAAGAATTTCGAATAAAACCCAAATGAAGTTTTTGTCTCTAACCTCTGCTTGGGGGTGCTAACAAACCCGCTAAAAACCCCTCGGGTAAACCAGCTAACACCTGTTAAAATCTGCCAAAAAAAACACCGGGTAACAAAAACCCGCTAACAAACGGCTAAACCAAACGGGTTTAAAACCTTTTAAAAAACCGGCTAAAACCTGTTTAAAATCTGCTAAAACCGGGTTAAAACATGCTAACACCAGCTAACACCGGCTAACACCTGTTACCTCTGTTAACACCCGCTAAACCAGCTTTTTTTTTTTAAACCCGGGTAAAACCCTTTTAAAAAACCGGCTAAACCTTTTTAAAAAATCTGCTAAAAACCAGCTTAAAAAACCGGCTACAAACTGCTAACAAACCCCTAACATCTGCCCAACACCGGGTCACCTGTTTTTAAAATCTTTTAAAACCCCGGGTAACATCTTTTTTAAAATCTTTTTAAAACGGCAACATCTTTAAAACCGGCCCAACATCTGTTTTCACCCGTTAAAAACTGGGCCCAAATCTTTAAACAAAAACCGGGTAAAATCTGTTAAAAATCTGTTAACACCCGCTAAAACCTGTTAACATCTGCTCCCCACCCGGCTAACACCCGTAACACCTGTTAACAAACTCTCAAACGGGTTAAAACCTGCCCAACACACTAACAAACCCCTAAAAACCTGTTAAAAAACCCGCTAAAAAACTGGTCAAACCCCCTGCTAAAAAAACCAGCTAACCCCGGGTCACCTGTTAACATCTGCCCCCACACTGGCTAACCTGTTTTAAAAAACCTGTTTTTCCCTGTTAAAACCTTCTAACACCCGTTAACACCCCCCTACAACTTTTAACTGCTCACCCTGGGTAAACCCCTCAACACCTGTTAACATTGCAACATGTGCTAACAAACCGGGTAAAACCAGCTAACACCCGGGTAAAATCTGCTAAAATGGGGCTAACCCCCCTCTAAAATTTTGCAAAATTGCTAACCCCCAGCAACATCTGCAACCCTGTGCTAACACCCCCCCCAAAAACCCCGTTTTAAAATCCCCTTTCCCCAATGAAATTTAAATACTTTTTTCTCATCTAGTTTTCCCAAATTTTAAATGGCTCATTTCGGTTTCGTCTTTTTCCGTGTCTTTACATGTTTCTTTTTTTTTCATCCTAAAAAATGTTTTGGGGTTCGTTTGAATTTTTCCGTTTTTCGTCCGCCCCTTTTTGAATGGGCATCAAAAACTCCAGTCACTCCCACAAAAAACCCCCATTTTAGCCTTTAAATCCCCTGCCTCCATGAGGAGCTGCTTTTTTGACCTGAAGTGAAAACCCAACGTGTTTTCCCACGTTTCCTGACTTGGTTTTCCCGACTGTTCCTTTACGTGAAGCTGAAGGTTTCCCGACGTGAAAATGGGGAAAAACACAAATATTTTCGGGGTAAGAAAGGAGCTGACACGTATAGACGAAGACTTTACTTGGGAAAAACGAGGGGGTTCCAGATTTTTCTGGGCTGAGGGGGGCGCCGGTGTGGGGCGGCTTAAAAAAACACCCTGATCTTTATCAGCAAGGTTTTTTTAAAACGTCATGTCCGCCTCCTTCTGCTCTACAAAGGGTCCCCCCTGCTTCTCTTCCCGGGTCCCCCCCCTGCTGCTCTCAGGCCCCCCGCCCCTCGCCGGATGTTCCCACATTTTTTTTGTTGAACAGTCGGACCCCAAAAACCTGCTGCTGCGGGTCCACAAAAAACCAACCATTCCCCTTTTATTTTTAAAAACAAAAGCTCATTTCACAGTTTTCGTGAAAGGGAAAACAACCACAGGATGTGACCCTTCGCTCTGTCTCTTCCTACCTGTTCAGCAATAGCAGCTTCGGCCTTGTCCCGGTTCCGACAGGCCAGGATCACTCTGGCTCTCTTCCGGGCCAGGTGCGGCGCCGTGGCTTTACCGATGCCGGTGTTTCCTCCTGCAGGAAACAAACTGTTACCAAACATCCAAGTTTTTCTATGTTTGATCGATGGATAAAAGTTTAAATCAGACTGTAAATAAAGATGAACAACATGTGAGGCCAACACATCTTCTCCGCCCCCCGGTGCAGTACAGGTAAGAAACCCTCAGATACTCTTCAGAGGCCTGAACTACGAATCAGGATTTGCTGTATCGAGGTCAAACTTCAGGTTTAGTTCAGAGTTTTCAGTCGTACGAAGCTCGTTCACTTCCTATTCCTCAATCGCCACGGTAACTGATGCTGCACAGCTAACCTGCTCCAGGTTAAGTTTGGAGAAAAGAGATCAACAGTACAGAAGCTCCGCCCACTGACCAATCTATTCCTGTGAAACATGACATCATCGTTCTTAGAACGTCTCTATAACTTACACATCGTCACAATCACAGAGGTTTCACCAGATGTTCTTCCTGCATTTAGCAGCTGTAACTGTTTCTTTCATTCTGGATCAGCTGTTTGTACTTATATTGTTATTACACAACAGTTTGACTTAGCCTGGAGCAGGTGAGCTGTTCCAGTTACCATGGTGATTCACCGATAACCAGGGAAGCAGCTTCGTGGGACTTAAAACTCTGAATTTACCCTGAAGTTAACCGATAAGTGCAAATCCAGAAGCACAGACCCTCAGGTGGACGAACAGATCCTTCTAGAAGACAGAGACTCTTGATACGAGTGAATGAAAGTGTGTGTGTGGTCGACACTCACGGGAAAAGGCCACTGAACTGAGAGATGAACTTCTTTTTCCTCCCGCAGGGGAAGTGAACCGTCTTCCTGCAGCTCCTGACGTAGCAGCCGACACACGCCCCCTTCTTCTTACAGCTGCAACAAGTCTGAACCACACGGTGAACACACACGGTGAACACACACGGTGAACACACACGGTGAACACACACAGTGAACACACACAGTGAACACACACAGTGAACACACACAGTGAACACACACAGTGAACACACACAGTGAAAAGACTAACTGTCGCAGTGTGAATAGTAAACATATTGCACAGGCAGATGAATCTGGCAGTGAAGAGTTAAAGTGTTAGAGTGCAGACCATGAGGGGGGTGCATAGTTTATACTGGCAGCAGAGCTGCTTGTACATCTGTTTCAGGTTTTACAGGTTTTATCCTCCAGCATCTGAAGCTCCACCCTCTCCTGACTCACCTGAGAAACCAGGAAGCATCTGATCCTCCCGGAAGAGACGCAGGCTGAAAACCAGACGATCACATTCACCTTCCAAACCCAAAAACCCCAAACCAGACCAACCACGTCCTGAGTGATCCCTACAGGAGAAAAATTGAACTAAAACCGCCGCGCCCACACACGACCGTGATTTTTTAACACCTCGACTCGAGGGGAAGTGAACCTCATGAACTCGTGAGCTTTTACTGACTGCCCTGTCTTTTTTCCCACTTTTCACCGGGAGCTAAATGGCTTCCAGTCGAAGGATCCTGCTGTCCCGTCTCCCATAATGTTTAAAGGACCCTGTCCTTCTTCTGTACCACACTTCTTAAAAACGTTGAAGACGGGTAAAGACAAAAATAAAAGAGTGCCCCTTTTGTGAGGATCTTCAAAGGTCAAACCACCTTGTCCTGGTGTTGAAAAAACCCTTGTAGACCTTCTTTCGGGAGGGGATCAGACTCTTCACATGCTCTCTGCATCTGCACTCGAGAAACTCAACTCTTCTGTCTGCCATCAGCACCAGGTTCTCGCTGCAGAGTTTCAAAAACACCCGGCCACAGATTCAACCCTCGATAAAGCGCACCAAAACCAAGAAGCGTTTTCGGGGAAACTCGGGGACCCCCTTAAAGGGGGAAATTTTACAGTTTTAAAAAAAAAAAAACGTTTAAAGTAGAGTTTAAACAAACGCGAAACACATTGGGGTCCGGGCCGGACTCACGAGACGGATAAGGAGCAGTTTAAAAAGTTTAAAACCAGTTTCGGGAGGGGGAAAAGGGGAGGCCAGGATGACTCACTGAGGGAGGAGAGGAGCAAAAAATCGATGATAAGAGAAGATTGGTCTCGACAAGACTAACGGCTTTTTTCAGACACAATCA
Source organism: Reinhardtius hippoglossoides (assembly GCA_006182925.3). NCBI lineage: Eukaryota > Metazoa > Chordata > Actinopteri > Pleuronectiformes > Pleuronectidae > Reinhardtius > Reinhardtius hippoglossoides. The sequence continues at coordinate 15,780 of VCHM03000281.1, forward strand.
GAACCACAAGGACAGCTGAAGCTGAAGACGCTCTTTTTCCTGCTCAACTACAAGCGCAGGGGAAACAGTCCAGCACGCCCCCGGTGGGAGACCCAGCGGGGCCTCAGGGGCTCTAAGACGAGGCCAAACATCTGGGCACCTAGCTCAACATCTGGAACAAGATGAAGGAATGGTCCCACACCCCCTTGGGGTTTCGGGCCCCAAATCTCTCATCCAAACTCGTCCTGTCTGAAACTCCCAGTTTGAACAGGAGAGAGAAAAGAGTTTCCTACACCCAAAAGGAGGTTTATGCTTTCCTCTCACCCGGGGCTGGGGGTTTTAAAAAACTCGGGACTCACAGCTGGACGTCCTGGTTGGAGACAGTACTTACGGGTTCCTGGGTGTAAGAGCGACTGTCCGAGGAAGGGGGGCATCTGTCTGGATTAGGGGAATGGGGTTTCAATGATGGTAATACTTACAATTCACCATCGGGATTATCTGTTTCTCTCTTGCAAAAGATCCGAGGATCAGAGTAAAACGGATGGAACAGAGGGAACTGTCGTTCCCCCTGACCCCTAAAACAAAAAACACATTCACACCTTCCACAAACATTTTTCACTCAAAGTTTTTTTCCATGCTTTGGCTTTGGAGATCACAAAAAACGTTTTACCTTGAAGTCTCTGTGACGTGGATCAACTTTAGGATAAAGTTTTATTCTCATTTTTATTTCTTAAAGAGAAATCTGCTGATTTAAAAGTAACCGTTTTCTAAGTTTTTGTTTTTTTTCCCTCCTTTACTTTTTTCACTCGTTTTTTTTTTCTCCTGTCGCTTTTCCACGTGTGTAAAAAATTTCTTTTTTTTCTGATGTTTTTTTTGGTTTGTTTTTTATTTCAGGAAAATGTTTTCCACTTTTAATTTTGTGTGGTCCAAAGTCAGAAAACTGATGGATCCACAAAAAAAACACTTTATAAATAACACTGATCATTTTTTTCATTTTCAACAACTTTTAATTAAAACTCAACTAAAACAGATTTCATTTTAAAAAATCCATAAGTCTGTTCACATTGAAAAATCCAAATATAAAACATTAGTCTTTTTGATGTGATGAAGCCAAAATGATTGTGTCTGTAAAGTGTTTTTTTTTTTCAACGCAGCCGGTGATGTGATTTAATATTGTGATAAAAATAATAAAAACCTAAAACAAAAAAGGTTTTGACCTTTTTTTTTTTTTGAGATCTGCGTCAAAACTGCTGAAGATCAGATTTTGAATTTTTGTGTCCCTCTCCACATTTCAGGCATGTAAAATTAAACTGGTTTATAACCGTATCACGAGAAAAAAACCGGACTCTGGACCTGTTTTCCCGGGTGTGACGCGCCTCAGCTCCATCCTGCCGAGCGACGTTTTCCCGGTGTACAACATCTCCTTCACTCACCCGTAACAGACATACCCTTAAAAAACCAGTACACCAAAAATACTCCTCACAGTAAACACGTATCAGACTACTCCTCACAGTAACCCCAAATTCAGTTAAAGTGTTGTATTGGGGCCTTTTGGTTTTGGTTTTTTACTGATTTAAATGATTGTTTCTCTGGTTTTTCGCTGCTGACTACCGGGCCTCCCGCCAAAAAGGTTCCACTAACTTTGATTCCTGGTGGAATCCTGCAGCAGCAAAACACCACACCCCACAAACACACACACACACACACACACACACCCACACACACACACACCACACACACACCCCCCCACACCCACACAACACACACACCCCACAACCCCCCCACAACACACCCAGCATGGGTGCGCTGAAAAAGCAGGGGGAGGGAAACCTTTCAAAAAAAACAATAAAACATGGGGGCCGCGGGGAAACCCTTAATAAAATTTTAAAAAGTTATTTTTTCATTTTGCTCAGTGACCATCATGAGCTTTTGGGGAAACCCGACTTCACTATTTATGTATAAAAAATTCACTAAATATTTGGACATTACTACGAATGATGAGTGTTTAAATTAAAAATTTTAGAGTATTTAAAAAAATCTGCTGATCATGACGGCAAAGTCCTTGATTATTTTAAGGGGGCGGGGGGTTAATGTTTTTCCTCTCGCTCTATTGGGTCAAACAAAACCCGTCAAAATTTCGAATCACTTTTTAAATATAAAAAAAATATGTGAACATTATTAATGAATCATATTTTTTGATGATATATGTTTTGATGTAAAAATGAAAAATACCTAAGATAAATCTACTTCGTCAGTAAAGGAAGTAAATGATTACTTGGGTTCATTACAGTGAAAAACGAGAGGGGGAAACGTGAAAAAACGATCGACAGAAAAGTTGTCTGAATGTATTTACGGGAACAGAACAGGGGGCGTTCGGGTCACTGGGGGCCACAACATCCAAAAACAGGGGAAATCCCCCTGAGCTCTCGCGACCTCCCACTTTTAAAGGTCATCTCGGGCCCGGGCGCACCTTCCCCCGTCGCCGCAGCAAAAAGTACGTCCGCTCAAGGTTTCGATTCCCCCCCTGCAGGGGGCAGGCACGTGGTCTGAGCTCCGGCCTACGTCGAGGACCCCGAGCAATGGGGTCATGAAAACTTCTTCCTCAGGCTGATATCTGGGCTCATGCGGACACACCTGCAGGGTCTGTGACCCTCAACGTTTCACTCCCCCATCAGACACAAAAGTGCAGGCGTCACTTCCCAAAATTTACTTTTTTTCCCCATTTTTAAACCTCCAACATCATTATTTCATCCTTCCAACAAAGACTCGCAAAAACTGACCATTGCGCTCTGACCTTTACCACAAGGCAGGTTCACACCCCGTGTCCAAAACCGCGGTGGACAGAAACTTTTTACCACCGACCCACGGGTCAGCCTCAGGGACCCCAAGTTCCTTTACCTTGATCACAAGAAAAACACTGAAACCCCTAAATCACAAAGAAATTATGTCTCTAACATCTGCTGGTGGCTCTACCCTCTAACATGGGAACACCAGCTAAAAACCGCTAACACGTAACACCACTAACACCTTTAAAATCTGCTCACACTGGGCAAAAACCCCCCCCCCGCTAAACCCCCCTTCAAAAAATCGGGTAAAACCCTCTAACTTTGGCTAAACACCAGCTAACACCCGTTAAAATCTGCCACACCTATTAAAAACCGGCTAAAACCCCCAAACCTTTCTAACCCTCGCTAAAAACCCCTCAACTCGGCTAAAAACCTGTTAACATCTTTAACCCCCCGGCAAACCCCCTTAACACCACTAACACCGGTAACATTTGTAAACGGCTAACACCCCGCTAACACGGCTAACATCGGCTAAAAACCTGCTAACACCGCTACACCTGTTAACATCTGTTTTAAAAACCGGCTAACACTTTAACACTGTTAACACCGGTAAACCCCTGTTAACACCGGCTAAAACCCCGTTAACATCGTTAACACCGGCTACCACCTGTTAACCCGGGACACCTGTTTAAAACTGCAAGACCCGCTAACAAAACCTGCTAAAAACCTGTTAACACCGCTAACACCTGTTCATCTGCAAGACCCCGCTAACACCTCAACACCCGTTTAACAAAAACCTCTAAAAACCTGTTTAAAACCTGTTTTTAACACGTTAACACGGCTAACCTCTGTTAACTCTGTTAACACCGGCCAAAAACCCCGTTACATCTGTTTAAAAACCGCTAACACCTGTTAACAAACCCCCTTAACACCCGTTAACCTCTGCTAAGACCTCTAACCGGGGTAACACCTGCTAACACCTTTAACTCTGCTAAGACCTGCTAACCCCCTGCTAACACCTTCTAAACCTTTTACACCAGCAACCCCTTAAAATCTGCTAAGACCTCTAACACCATCAACACCACTAACACCGTTCCCCCTCTAAAACACCCGTTTTAACAAACCGGCTAACACCTGTTTTTCTCGCTAACATGTGCTACACCGGGAACATTTCGAGATGCTTTTATTCATTTTTTTTTTTACACCCCCGATTTTAAAACATCGGAAAATCGGGATTTAAGATAAAATGGGGGATGAGATGGTGAGTTGAGATGAAAATTTTGATGAGTGAGATTAGTGAGAGGATGGGGATTGGGTGGATGGGGGAAATGTGGTGGTGGTGGGGGTGGGGTTGGTGGGGTTTGTTTTGGGTGAGTGCTGCGTGGTGCGTGTGGTGGATGATTGGTGGGCGCTGGTGGTGGTGGTGTTGTGGGTGGTTGGGGGTTTTGTGCTGGTTGGGGGGACGCGCGGTGCGCTGCGCTGCGCGCCCGCTGCGCCTGCCCGCGCCGCTGCTGCTGCCTGGGGCCGCTGCCTTGCCTGGGTGCCGCTGCGCTGCCTGCCTGCGCTGCGCTGCCGCGGCCGGCGCCGTGCGGGCTGCGCTGCTGCGGCCTGGGC
>VCHM03000282.1:17500-20152 GCA_006182925.3 Reinhardtius hippoglossoides
TGTATTCTGTCAGGGGGGTGAAACCTCTGACATCGCAACGATGAGCATGACTATTTTCTCGATCCTCTCTTTCCCTGTTTTTGATCAAATTGGCCTTTTTCATGAAATTAGACAGTTTCCAACATTCAGTTGGTATATTTCATGACATTAGCAGGGGGGGGCAGAAGGGGTGGGGCATTATTTTTACCCCTTTTTTCATGATTTTTGGATTTTTTTTTTTTTCTCCCATTGCACTGAGTGTGGTCGAAAACCAGTTTTCTGTAATCGTAGGCAGGGGGGGGCGAAACAGAGGGGGGGGGCTTATTTTAACCCGTTTTCATGATTTTTGGATTTTTTTTTTTTTCTCCCATTGCACGAGTGTGTGTCGAAACCAGGTTTTCTGCAATCGTAGGCAGGGGGGGGGCAGGGGGGGGGGCATTTTTACCCGTTTTCATGATTTTTGGATTTTTTTTTTTCTCCCATTGCACGGTGTGGTCGAAACCAGGTTTCTGTCAATCGTAGGCAGGGGGGGGCAGGAGGGGGGGGGGCATTATTTTAACCCGTTTTCATGATTTTTTTGATTTTTTTTTTTTTTCTCCCATTGCACTGAGTGTGGTCGAAAAACCAGGTTTTCTGTAATGCGGAGTTTCTGTCAAGGGGGTGAACCTCTGCATCGCAACGAGTGGCATGCTTTTCTCGTCTCCTCGTTTTCCCTGTTTTTTGATCAAATTGCTTTTTCTGAATTAGACGTCTCCATTGCTAGTTGTAATTATACATTAGGCAGGGTGTGGGCATATTTATTCCTTTTTCATGATTTTTTGATTTCCCTGCTCTCCGCTGGAGGACGGTTCTGAAACACGGGCCAGAAACACACACTGAGTAATATCTTCTCCCCTGCTGGAGGACGGAGCAGCGTGAGAGGTGCGAGTGAGTGAGTGTGTGTGTGTGTGTGTGTGTGGTGTGTGTGTGTGTGTTGTGTGTGTGTGTGTGTGTGTGTTGTGTGTGTGTTTTGTGTGTGTGTGTGTTGTTGTTGTGTGTCTGTGTGTGTCTGTGTGTGTCCGTGTTTTGTGTTGTTTGTTGATATTTGAGAACAACTAAAATCACATTGAGGCAAGTATTAGAACAGCTACAATTTGGAGCCCTGGAGTGGCATCTCTGTGCCTGACTGACGCACCTCCAGCACCTGCCTGCCTGCACCTCCAGCCTGCCTGCCTGCCTGCCTCCTGCCTGCCTGTCGCGAGCTGAGTTGTCATGAGGTGAGCTCAAGGACCAGACAGCACCTCCATATTTCACTCATCTGACACTTAGTCAAATGTCACTCCTCTCCCATCAAAGTTCCACCATCTAATGGGGAATGGGGGCATTACAGGAGAAAGGTCAATTGAATTTAATCAAAAATATAATGTTATATTTGCTCCATGACCCACGGACCACTTTGCTGCCTGATTAAGTGAGCCCGAGGACCCCTGCGAACCACCTCCCCTTGCCACTTTCAGGGGCCCCCCAGCCCCGCCAGGCTCTGGCCAAAGCAGCCCTCCCAGACACCTCCCCCAGCACCAGCCCCCCCAGCCCCCCAGCCCCCACCCAGGGGGGGGGGGCCCACTATTTAAAACTTCCTGGGTCTCAGTGAGCTCCATGACCCACGGACCATTTCGCTGCCTGATTAATGAGCTCCATTAGGACCCCTCGAACCACCCCCCACTTGCCCACTTCCCGGGCCTCCAGCCCCCCGGTCTGGGCCAAGAGCCCTCCCAGACACCTCCCGCGCACCAGCACCAGCACCAGCCTACCCAGGGGGGACCCACTATTAATCTGCCTGGGTCTCAGTGACTCCATGACCCCACGGACCACTTTCCTGCCTGATTAAGTGAGCTCCAGTTAGGACCCCTGCACCACCTCCACTTGCCCCACTTTCAGGCCTCCAGCCCCCCGGGTCTGCCAAAGCAGCCCTCCCAGACCCTTTCCCGCCACCAGCACCACCCACCACCTCCCCCGGGGGGGAACCACATTAATCGCCTGGGTCTCAGTGACCCCCATGACCCACGGACCTTTGCTCCTGATTAGTGACTCCATTAGGACCCCGCGAACCACCTCCACTTGCACACTTTCCCGGCCCCCACCCCGCCATCTCGGCCCAAAACACCCTCCCCGACACCTCCACACCACACCCACCCCAGCCAAACCCGCCTAGCCCAGGGGGGAACCCCTATTAAATCCTGCCTGGGTCTCCCGTAGCTCCATGCCCCACGCCACTTGCTCCTGATTAAGTGAGCTCCCTTAGACCCCTGCGAAACCCCTCACTTGCACACTTTTAGGCCCCCCCCCCCCCGGGGTCTGGCCAAAGAGCCCCTCCCAACCCCCCCCCCCCCGCACCACCTAGCCCGGGGGGGCCCATTTTAAACTCCCCATTGACCCCCTGCCCCGAACTTTGGGTCCTGTTATTCCCTTGACCCTCCGCCACCTCCATTTCCCTTCGGCCCCCCCCGCCACTCTGGGCCCAAACAACCCTCCCCAAAACCTCCCGACCAACCACCCCCCCTTAACCCCCATGATGTCACCCTCGGGCCAGTGAACCCGCCCCCTGGATTCATTTGCCCCTCTTCAAATTTTGAAAAAACCCCTGGTACCCCTTTACACTCTTTTCGATTTCGAAACACCCCTGGTTTCCTTTAC
>VCHM03000284.1:7500-10000 GCA_006182925.3 Reinhardtius hippoglossoides
TATTTAACCCGTTTTCATATTTTGGATTTTTTTTTTTTCTTCCCATTGCACTGAGTCAGGTATTCTGTCAAGGGGGGTGAAACCTCTGACATCGCAACGATGAGCATGACTATTTTCTCGATCCTCTTTTTCCCTGTTTTTGATCAAATTGGCCTTTTCAGAAATTAGACAGTGTCCAACATTCACTTGGTATATTTCATGACATTAGGCAGGGTGGGGCATTATTTTAACCGTTTCATCATTTTGGATTTTTTTTTTTTCCCATTGCACTGAGTCCAGTCGAAAACCAGGTTTCTGTAATCGTGCGGAATGTATCTGTCAAGGGGGGTGAAACCTCTGACATCGCAACGATGAGCATGACTATTTTCTCGATCCTCTTTTTCCTGTTTTTGATCAAATTGGCCTTTTCATGAAATTAGACAGTTCCAACATTCAGTTGGTATATTTCATGACATTAGGCAGGGGGGGGGCAGGGGGGGGGGCATTATTTTACCCGTTTTCATGATTTTTGGATTTTTTTTTTTTCTCCATTGCAATGAGTGTGGTCGAAAACCAGGTTTCTGTAATCGTAGGCAGGGGGGGGGGGCAGGGGGGGGGCATTATTTTACCCGTTTTCATGATTTTTGGATTTTTTTTTTTTTCCCATTGCACTGAGTGTGGTCGAAAACCAGGTTTGCATCGTAGGCAGGGGGGGGGGCAGGGGGGGGGGGCATATTTAACCGTTTCATGATTTGGATTTTTTTTTCTCCATTGCATGAGTGTGGTCGAAACGGTTTCTGTAATCGTAGGCAGGGGGGGGCAGGGGGGGGGGCATTATTTTAACCCGTTTTCATGATTTTGATATTTTTTTTTTTTCCCATGCACTGAGTGTGGTCGAAAACCAGGTTTCTGTAATCGTAGGAGTGTTTCGGTCAGGGGGGGGTGCCTCTCATTTCAACCCGTTTTCTGTTTTGATCAAATTGGCCTTTTTCTGAAATTAGACAGTGTCCAGCATTCAGTTGGTATATTCATGACATTAGGCAGGGTGTGGGCATTATTTTATTCCTTTTCATGATTTTTTGATTTCCCTGCTCTCCGCTGGAGGACGGTGCTGAAACACGGGCCAGAAAACACACACTGAGTAATATTCTTCTCCCTGCTGGAGGACGGAGCAGCGTGAGAGGTGCGAGTGAGTGAGTGTGGTGTGGTGTGTGTGTGTGTGTGTGTGTGTGTGTGTGTGTGTGTGTGTGTGTGTGTGTGTGTGTGTGGTGTGTGTGGTGTGTGTGTGTGTGTGTGTGTGTGTCTGTTTGTGTGTGTCTGTGTGTCTGTGTGTGTCTGTGTGTGTGATATTGAGACAACTAAAATCACATTGAGGCAAGTATTAGAACAGCTACAATTTGGAGCCAGTGGAGTGGCATCTCTGTGCCTGACTGACAGCACCTCCAGCACCTGCCTGCTGCCTGCACCTCCAGCACTGCCTGCCTGCCTGCCTGCCTGCCTGCTGCTGCCTGCCTGTCTGCCGAGCTGAGTTGTCAGTGAGGTGAGCTCAAGGACCAGAGCAGCACCTCCATATTTCACTCATCTGACACTTAGTCAAATGTCACTCCTCTCCCAGTCAAAGTCCACCATCTAATGGGGAAATGGGGGCATTACAGGAGAAAGGTCAAATTGAATTTAATCATAAAAATAATAATGTTATATTTGCTCCATGACCCACGGACCACTTTCGCTGCCTGATTAAGTGAGCTCCAGAGGACCCCTGCGAACCACCTCCACTTGCCCACTTTCAGGGCCTCCAGCCCCGCCAGGCTCTGGGCCAAAGCAGCCCTCCCAGACACCTCCCCCGCACCAGCACCAGCACCAGCACCAGCACCCACAGCACAGCACAGCAGCCAGCACCAGCCAGCCAGCCCAGGGGGGGACCCACTATTAAATCTGCTGGGTCTCAGTGAGCTCCATGACCCACGGACCACTTTCGCTGCCTGATTAAGTGAGCTCCAGTTAGGACCCTGCGAACCACCTCCACTTGCACACTTTCAGGGCCTCCAGCCCCGCCGGCTCTGGGCAAAGAGCCCTCCCAGACACCTCCAGCACCAGCACCAGCACCAGCCTAGCCCAGGGGGGGACCCACTATTAAATCTGCCTGGGTACTCAGTGAGACTCCATGAACCCACGGACAACTTTGCTGCCTGATTAAGTGAGCTCCAGTTAGGACCCCTGCGAACCACCTCCACTTGCACACTTTCAGGGCCTCCAGCCCGCCAGGCTCTGGGCCAAAGTAGCCCTCCCAGACACCTCCAGCACCAGCACCAGCACCAGCCTAGCCCAGGGGGGGACCCACTATTAAATCTGCCTGGGTCTCAGTGAGCTCCATGACCCACGGACACTTTCGCTGCCTGATTAAGTGAGCTCCAGTTAGGACCCCTGCGAACCACCTCCACTTGCACACTTTCAGGGCCTCCAGCCCCGCCAGGCTCTGGGGCCAAAGTCAGCCCTCCCAGACACCTCCAGCACCAGCACC
>VCHM03000286.1:2500-5000 GCA_006182925.3 Reinhardtius hippoglossoides
TGCAAGTGGAGGTGGTTCGCAGGGTCCTAACTGGAGCTCACTTAATCAGGCAGCGAAGTGGTCCGTGGGTCATGGAGCTCACTGAGACCCAGGCAGATTTATAGTGGGTCCCCCCCTGGGCTAGGCTGGTGCTGGTGCTGGTGCTGGAGGTGTCTGGGAGGGCTGCTTTGGCCCAGAGCCTGGCGGGGCTGGAGGCCCTGAAAGTGTGCAAGTGGAGTGGTTCGCAGGGGTCCTAACTGGAGCTCACTTAATCAGGCAGAAAGTGGTCCGTGGGTCTGGAGCTCACTGAGACCCATGCAGTTTATAGTGGGTCCTCCCTCCTGGCGCTAGGCTAGTGCTGGTCTGGTGCTGGAGGTGTCTGGGAGGGCTCTTGCCAACCGCGGCTGGAGCCTGAAAGTGTGCATAGTGTAGTGGGTCCACGGGTCCTACGGGCTCTCATAGATCAGCAAAGTGGTCGTGCGAGTCTGAGCTCCACTGAGCCAGGCAGATTGATGGCTCACACCCCCTGGTCATGAGCCTGAGACGTAGGTGCCTCCTGCTGCTGGTGGCTTGCGGGTGCTTGCTGGTGTCTGAGGCTGCTTGGCCCAAGCCTGGCGGGGCTGGAGGCCGAAGTGGCAAGTGGAGTGGTTCGCAGGGTCCTACTGGAGCTCACTTAATCAGGCAGCGAAAGTGGTCCGTGGTCATGGAGCAAATATAACATTTTATTTTATGATTAATTCAATTTGACCTTTCTCCTGTAATGCCCCCATTTCCCCATTAGATGGTGGACTTTGACTGGGAGAGGAGTGACATTTGACTAAGTGTCAGATGAGTGAAATATGGAGGTGCTGCTCTGGTCCTTGAGCTCACCTCACTGACAACTCAGCTCGGCAGACAGGCAGGCAGGCAGGCAGGCAGGCAGGCAGGCAGGCAGGTGCTGGAGGTGCAGGCAGGCAGGTGCTGGAGGTGCTGTCAGTCAGGCACAGAGATGCCACTCCAGCTGGCTCCAAATTGTAGCTGTTCTAATACTTGCCTCAATGTGATTTTAGTTGTTCTCAAATATCAACAACACACACAGACACACACAGACACCACAGACACACACAGACACACAAACACACACCACAACACACACACACACACACACACCCCAACACCACACACACACACACACAACACACACAACACACACCAACACACCACCTCTCACCTGCCCCCCCACAGAAAACACCACCCACGTTCACACCGCCCACAGCAGAAACAACAATCATAAAGATCATCAGCCCCACCTGCTCCTCCTCCACAGAAAATATTACTCAGTGATGTGGTCATGCCTTTACATTCAGAACAAGGAAATCAAAAATCATGAAAAAGGATAAAATAATGCCCACACCCCCTGCCACCTCCAGATTCGCCTTACACTCAGTGCAATGGGAGAAAAAAAAAAATCAAAAATCATGAAAACGGGTTAAAATAATGCCCCCCCCCCTGCCCCCCCCCCTGCCTACGATTACAGAAACCTGGTTTTCGACCACACTCAGTGCAATGGAGAAAAAAAAAAATCCAAAAATCATGAAACGGGTTAAAATGCCCCCCCCCCTGCCCCCCCCCCTGCCTACGATTCAGAAACCTGGTTTTCGACCACACTCAGTGCAATGGAGAAAAAAAAAAATCCAAAAATCATGAAACGGTAAAATATGCCCCCCCCCCTGCCCCCCCCCCTGCCTACGATTACAGAAACCTGGTTTTCGACCACACTCAGTGCAATGGGAGAAAAAAAAATCCAAAATCTGAAACGTAAAATATGCCCCCCCTGCCCCCCCCCTGCCTATGTCATAATATCACTGAATGTGAACTGTCTATTTCATGAAAATAGCCAATTTGATCAAAACGGCAAGAGATCGAGAAATGTCTGCCATCCCCCCCTCGATGCCTACGATTCAGAAACCTGTTTTCGACACTCAGTGCAATGGAGAAAACAAAAATCCAAAATATGAAAACGGGTAAAATATGCCCACACCCTCCTGCACGATTACAGAAACCTGGTTTTCGACAATGCACTCAGTTGCAATGGGAGAAAAAAAAAAAATCCAAAATATGAAAACGGTTAAAATAATGCCCACATCCCCCCTGCCTAATGTCATGAAATATACCAACTGAATGTTGGACACTGTCTAATTTCATGAAAAAGGCCATTTGATCAAAACAGGGAAAAAGAGGATCGAGAAAATAGTCATGCTCATCGTTGCGATGTCAGAGGTTTCACCCCCCTACAGAATACATTCCGCACATTACAGAACCTTTTCGACTGACTCAGTGCAATGGGAGAAAAAAAAAAAATAAAATATTGAAACGGGTTAAAATAATGCCCACCCCTGCCTAATGTCATGAAATATACCAAGTGAATGTTGGACACTGTCTAATTTCATGAAAAAGGCCAATTTGATCAAAACAGGGAAAAAGAGGATCGAGAAATAGTCATGCTCATCGTTGCGATGTCAGAGGTTTCACCCCCCTTGAC
>VCHM03000287.1:0-19971 GCA_006182925.3 Reinhardtius hippoglossoides
CCCGGAGTCGGTGAGACACCTGAGGAAGAAGCAGGGCGCAGTGTGTTGGTGGAAGGAGCAAAGGATGAGGCAAAGGAGGAGGACATGTATGACGAGGAGAGAGGATGAGGAGAAGGGTGAACGGGACACACAGCTGTCACCGTCCCTCTCTCCTTCCTCCAGGTTTTGGAAGGAGATCAGGTATTATATGCCAGTGAGGGGCAAGAGGGCGGTCTACCCCAAGAGAACTGCCCTGTTGAACTTATGATGGGCTTACGATATGCTTCAGAAATACTGTGTTGTCACCATAAGCTTTGAGGTGAACAGTGGGACTTTCCTTCAGCTCATGGACCTTTTCAATTTGCACATTTTGGATGGTAAAACTTGTGCGGAGGATTCCAGTCTGGATGATCTTGCAACACATGATCTGTTTATATTCCATAGCAAGTGGAGACTCAAGAATCACCTGGATAAAGAAGAACGGATCAAACAGAATCATCACGTATAAAAGTCAAATGTACATATGTAAAAAAAAAGAATTGTTGTTTATTTGTTTTCATGCATCAAGGCACAACACAAAGTTCTCGTTAAAAATGTAAAGAAAAATAAAAAAGACTGTATGCAGACATGGTTCATTGCAATAATTATTTTTATTTAATGATGAACATTTTCAGGTATTGTTATGAAACACTAATCTGGATATTTGTCTGTTCCTTTCTTTTGCATCGCAAGATTTTGCAACATTTTTATTGACTTCTCTGCTTTTTAAAATTATACTGAAGGAGGTTTTTCTAAAATCAGTTTTAATGAAGAAGTACCTGTATAAGTCGTATCTTACCAGTAAAATTGGGCTACATGCAGGAAATAGAGTCACTTTCATAACATGAGGTGATTGAGGTCTGGTGCCCTACATTTGAAAGCTCCTCTGAGCTGGGGGTGAATCATTATGTGCAGAATGAGTTGTACATCTTTCAGTTCGATTGGAAATTTTATGCAGGGGTTCGTGGAACAGTATTCAGTTCTGTGATGACAGGAGGAGGGGAAACCACGCAGCTACTCAGAATCTCAATGCAACTTGACAAGCAGCCGTCTTCACCAGCTCTCAACCTGGTCAATTGAAATTATCATCATTCCCTCCTAAATTTGCTATTTAAGGAATTTTACTCTATGAGGTCATGCACGGTAAATTTAAATTATTTCTTTGTGATTATTCTCTAGTGTGGAATAATATTGTTTTTTCTATTCACTGTAATTATTAGTTAAATTCAGTATTGGTATCATATTGACTCAGGTGTTTATATAGTAATTAGATACCATATATAGTAATCCTGGTTCCATTTGCAGTTTTTCGGCAGCAGATTATGTAAATACAAAGCCACTTAGGTCCAAACATCTGTTCGATTAAACCCCAAGAAAAGCTTTGATTCTTCAGCAGTTTCATGACAGAAGGATTTAAAACAGCTCTGTGATACAGAAGAGAGATATTCAGTAACTTCAATTGGTTCCACTTAAGAGGAAGAAACACATAAAACTGATATCTGAATGGTATTTGAATGGGGGGAATTTTGGGCGAGTGTTATCTCTTTTCATTTCTTAATGGTTCTTAATGATGGTCCATTGCTTCCTATGTTAGAGGAGATAAGATAAGAGTCCCACTCCTTGTAAGATCTTCCACTAAGCAAATCTATTTGACCACAGCCACAGGGATCATCACGATCACTTTCATTCATTCATTAACCCTGCATGTCTTTGGAATGTAGGAGGAAGCAGGAGTACCCAAAGAAAACCCATGTCAAACTGGGACGTCAGATAAAACCAGTGAGATCAACACATAGAGCGTCTCTAAGTGTTTGACCTTTTCCACCCAAGCAGTGGAACTTCCTGGGAATTCCAAGAGAGAGCTTTAGCCCTGCCTTCTTTGTGTATAGGAAGAAGGCATGTCCCAGTTCCCTTTCAGTGGTGTCTGCTTGTGTCACGGGGCTGTCAGTTACGTGTCAAGAAACCAGTGTGTGAGAACATGAGCCATGTGTGAGAAATCTTAGAGAAACCTTACGAAATGTAACCTGTCCAGACCCGAAGATGAGAGTCCTGGAGTGGACAGGCTGGGTCTGCTGCTTGTTGGCTGCACTGCTGCTGACATTCGCTGCGGCAAACAGTGAGTACTGATCATCACAAATCTCCCTCTGACACTAACAAAAACATCTCCTGTTGGAAATAAATGTCAACATTCTGACACAAAACTGTTGCGTTAATGATGGCAGCTTCTTCTGCGTTGCACTCGGAGAGAAAACACTTGACGGAGACGGTGAACTGTTTAGCCCGTGGCTGTGTTTATTGTCTTTAGCACCTGCACATCAGGTAGACACCATAGGTAGACACACACTTCTTCACTAACAGTGATGACACAAGCTTGCATCCCTACTTAGCGCTTCAGCGCCTTACAGTGGCAAAATAATGATACCGCACCCCCAGTGAAATTACATACAGAACAGCACAGCCTGACACAATCCTTCTGTAACAACTGAGGACACATGTGAAAACTTACTCTTAACACCCCCACTTGTACTCAGCTTGCAGTACTTCAAAGATTAAACAAAAAAAATGTGAACCTCTTCACACATTTTAAACTCCAAAAATGATTGCTGCAAACTTCTTCAGTTTCAACTTAATTACAGGTTTAGTCATAATATCTGCCACCATCTCTTCAGTAGAGCAATACACCAGAGTTACTTTCCCCTCATTCACAGTATGAAGTGGTACTTTATGTCCACGTGCTTACATCGCTGTCTACTTACAGGGTTTTTGGCTCGGGCGATTGTTCCCTGATTGTCCTCATACACTATTGTTTGTGTGTATTTGTAATCATCAATACCTTCCAGTAGCTGCTCTAGATATATACACTCTTGTATGGTTGAGGCCAGAGCCATGTATTCCGCCTCACAAGTGGAGAGCGCTACTGTAGGCTGTTTCCTAGTCTTCCATGAGACTAAAGAGCTGTTCTTACTGGGGCTTACACAGTATCCTGTGGTACTACGCCTGTCAGTGGTATCAGCTGCCCAGTCGGCATCACTGTAACTAGTAGACCTAGCTTCCCACTGTCGTTTCGTCTGAAACACAACTCTCTTTCTTTAGTGCCTCTGAGGTACCTTAGTACGTGTTTCACAGTGACCCACTGCTCCTCTGTAGGCTCAGCAAAATACTGTGATAGTTTACTTACTACAAAGCTCAAATCTGGCCCTGTACATGTGGTCAGGTATATAAGGCTGCCTACCGCCTCTCTGTACATCCTGACATCATCCATTTTTACTGCATTCTCGGTATAGTCTAGTTTCTGATCACAGGGCGTTTCTCTGGGTCTACAGTTTTGCATATTAAACTGCTCCAGTATCTTGTTAACATACTTTTCCTGTGACATCTTTACACATCCATCAGACTGATTGAAATCGATACCCAGAAAGTGCTTTAGCCTGCCTAAATCCTTCATTTTAAACTTGGCGGAGAGCATCCCTTTCACTTCCTTCAATATTTCTTCATTGCTCTCCGCAATTATCAGATCATCGACCCATATAATTATTATCACCTTCCCTTCTTCTGTGTCTTTGGCATAGACACAGTGGTCTGCTGAGTTTTGTCTAAAATTATTTTCATCTTGACAATCGTGCAAAATCCTATTCCAATTTCGGCCAGATTGTTTTAGACCATAAAGGGATTTTTCCAGTTTACACACTAGATCTTCATCTTTTTCTTCGTAACCCTCTGGTTGGTCGCTGTAGATTTCATAATCTACAATTGTTCCGGCTCTGCACATGGGATTGGGTGATCTATTCTACGTACTACGGTAAGCGAGGCGCGTCACTTCTGTTTTCCTGCCGCTGGTGGTGGTCGCTGTCTCTGAACTAGCTCCTCTGCTAACACAACTATTTCTCTAGATTACTACGGCTAAGTCTATAGTTAAACATCAACACATACCATCTCCTACTGTTTGGTGCTTAGTGATTCTGTGTCCTTACATCGGCGTATCACCGGATTCTTCTGTTTGAGCTCACCCTCGTAGTCTAATATAGCAGCGATGGCTTCTCTCTCTTGCTCCCCTGCTCTCTCTTGCTCCGAGTGTCTCATGTTTACTTACTCCTCTGCCTCCTTTAACAGTAGTGGTACATGTAATAAATGTAGTGTGTTGGTAGCGATGGAGGCGAGGCTTAGCGACTTAGAAGCTCGGCTCCGCTGCTTAGAACCTCCGTTAGCTGTAGTTAGCCAGCCCCCGCTAGCCGCCGCTAGCAGTCCCTCGACTTGTCCCGTGCAGCCGGGAGCCCAGGGCGGCTGGGTGACTGTCCGGAGGGGGCATAGTGCTACCCTTAAAAAGCCCACGATTAAAGACCCATCAGCTCACGTTTCAAATAGATTTTCTCCACTCAGCGACGCACCCGTTGAGAAACAAACTCTGGTCATTGGCGACTCGGTTCTGAGAAACGTGAGGTTAGCGACACCAGCGACCATAGTCAATTGCATTCCAGGGGCCAGAGCCGGCGACATCGAATCTAAACTGAAGCTGCTGGCTAAAACTAAACGTAAATATAGTAAGATTGTAATTCACGTCGGCAGCAACGACTCCTGGCTTCGTATGTCGGAGGTCACTAAAGTTAATGTGGAGTCAGTGTGTGCTTTCGCAAAAACGATGTCGGACACAGTAGTTTTCTCTGGCCCTCTCCCGAACACCACAGGTGATGACATGTTTAGCCGCATGTTGTCTTTTAACCGCTGGCTGTCGAGGTGGTGTCCTGTAAACGGTGTGGGCTTTGTAGATAATTGGCAAACGTTTTGGAGGAAACCTGGTCTTGTTAGGAAAGACGGCGTTCATCCCACTTGGGATGGGGCATCTCTCTTATCTAGGAATATTACTCAGTCTATTAAATGACAACCCAGAGTTGGGACCAGGAAGCAGAGCTGCAGTGCTAAACACTTCTCTGCGCTCCCTCTGGATCAGTCACACAACCACAAACCGATAGAGATTGTGTCTGTCCACCGTCCCATTAAATTAGTTAAATCAAACAATGACAGAGGGAGAATTCCACAAAAAAATCTAATACAAATTAACACAACCTCTGCAACAACTCAGGAAACAAAGACCTTTAAATGTGGTCTTTTAAACATCAGATCATTATCATCGAAGGCTATTTTAGTTAATGAACTAGTCTCAGATAACAAAATAGATTTATTGTCCCTCACTGAGACGTGGCTGCATCCTGATGAATATGTCAGTCTAAATGAATCTACTCCCCCAGTCATGTAAATACACACGTTCCCAGAGAATTTGGTCGAGGAGGTGGAGTTGCTGCTATTTTTAACTCCAGTCTATCAATTAATCCTAAACCTAAACTAAGCTACAACTCATTTGAATGTCTTGTTCTTAGTCTTCCACGCCAATCCAAGAAACACCAACAGCCAATCATATTTGCTGTAGTTTACCGTGCCCCTGGGGCTTATACTGAATTTTTAACGGAATTCCCTGAGTTTTTATCAAACCTCGTCCTAAAGACCGATAAATTATTATTGTTGGTGACTTTAATATTCATGTTGATAATAATAAGATAGCCTTAGCGTAGCATTTATTTAGATATTAGACTCAATTGGTTTCAGTCAGTGTGTACACCAACCTACTCATTGTTGTAACCACACACTTGACCTTATACTATCATACGGTGTCAAAATTGAACATCTAACGGTACTTCCGAACAATCCAATTCTATCCGACCATAATTGAATAACCTTTGATTTTTCACTATCAGAATATATGCCACTAATAATAAACTCATTTTCTAGATGTTTACCTGATAGTGCTGTAGCTAAATTTAAGGAAATAATTCCAATTACATTTAAACCCGTATTAGCCGTCGATATAAACAACAAATTCATTAAAAACCCGAGCTCCACTGAGATTGACCATCTCGTCGATAGCTCTGTAAACTCATTACGATTAACATTAGACTCAATAGCGCCTCTAAAAAAGAAACATGTAAAACATAGTAAATTAGCTCCGTGGTATAATTCCAAGACACATGAGTTAAAACAAGTATCAAGAAAACTAGAAAGGAGGTGGCGCTCCAGCAACCGTATTGAATATCTCCTAGACTGGAAGAGTAGTGTTAAAGCATATAAGAAGGCCCTCCACAAAGCAAGAGCTGCCTACTACTCAGAACTAATAGAAGAGAATAAAAACAACCCCAGGTTTCTCTTCAGCACTGTAGCCAGGCTGACAGAGAGTCACACCTCCACCGAACCCAGTATTCCTCGATCCCTAAATAGCAATATCTTTATGAATTTCTTTAATGATAAAATTCTAACTATTAGAAATAAAATCAACCATCTCCTGCCCTCAATTGGCACTAATACCCTACCAAGAACAGAAATCTCAGAAATGGCTGAGAATCCTACCAATTATTTAGACAGCTTCTCTCTGATCACCCTTGATCAGCTGACCAAACTAATCTCAGGTTCTAAACCAACAACTTGTATCTTAGATCCCATTCCTACAAAATTACTTCAAGAAATTCTGCCCCTAATTGATAGTTCGTTACTAAACACAATCAATCTGTCATTATCATCAGGATATGTACCACAGTCTTTTAAAATAGCTGTAATCAAACCCCTTCTTAAAAAACCCTCCTTAGACCCAGAGGTTTTAGCAAATTACAGACCGATATCTAATCTCCCCTTCCTGTCTAAAATACTAGAAAAAGTTGTAGCCAATCAGCTGGGTGAGTTTCTCCAGGAAAATAATGTCTATGAAGACTTTCAGTCGGGGTTTAGAGCTAATCATAGCACAGAGACAGCCTTGGTTAAAGTCACTAATGACCTTCTAATAGCTTCAGATCAGGGGTTTGTGTCGGTCCTCGTTCTGTTAGATCTTAGTGCAGCATTCGACACAATTGACCATAACATTTTATTACAGAGACTGGAACAGTTAATTAGCATTAAAGGAACCGCCCTAAACTGGTTTAAATCCTATTTTTCTGATCGCTCCCAATTCGTGCAAATTAATGATGAGTCATCTGTGCGCACCAAAGCTAACCACGGTGTTCCACAGGGCTCTGTGCTCGGCCCAATTTTATTCTCATTATATATGCTTCCACTCGGAAACATTATCAGGACACACTCGGTAAATTTCCACTGCTATGCGGATGACACCCAGTTATATTTGTCAATAAAACCTGAACAAAGTAATCAAATAACTAAACTCCAAGCATGTCTCAAGGACATAAAAACCTGGATGACCCGCAATTTTCTCTTATTAAACTCAGATAAAACAGGTTCTAATACTTGGCCCTAAACACCTTAGAGATACAATATCTAATAATATAGCTGCGCTAGACGACATTGCCCTTGCTTCCAATGAAACAGTCAGGAACTTGGGAGTGAGCTTCGATCCTGATTTATCCTTTAATTCTCACCTAAAACTAATTTCTAGGACCGCCTTCTTCCACTTGCGTAATATTGCAAAAATCAGACATGTCCTCTCGCAAAAGGATGCAGAAAAACTAGTCCACGCTTTTGTTACATCCAGATTGGATTATTGTAATTCATTACTATCAGGCTCCAGCAGTAAATCGTTAAAGACTCTGCAGCTTGTCCAAAATGCCGCAGCACGTGTCCTGACAAGAACCAATAAAAGAGACCACATTTCTCCAGTATTAGCTTCACTACACTGGCTTCCGGTTAAATCTAGAATAGAATTTAAAATTCTCCTCCTCACCTTCAAGGCCCTTAATAATATGGCACCACTATATCTTAAAGAGCTGATAGTACCATATAATCCCACTAGAGCACTGCGCTCCCAGAACTCAGGATTACTTGTCGTCCCGAAAGTCTCTAAAAGTAGAGTAGGAGCCAGAACCTTCAGCTATCAAGCTCCTCTCCTGTGGAATCATCTCCCACTTTCAATTCTGGAGGCAGACACCATCTGTACGTTTAAGAGTAGGCTTAAAACCTTCCTTTTTGATAAAGCTTATAGTTAGAGCCGGTCCAGGCTCATCCTGGACCTGCTCTTAGTTATGCTGCTATAGGTGTAGAAGGCCGGGGGACACATGACACTCGGAGCTTCTCTTTCCAGCTTCTCCTTCCACTTCTCAAACTGTTATCACATCAATGTAATTCATATCCCATCAATACATGTTACTGACTTGACTTCTTCCCCAGAGTCCCTTTGCCCTATCGTCCGCAGATCCAGGGCCGCAGCTGTGGCCACATCATGGATTAGGCTCTGTGGATCGTGTATCAGAGATCGTAATGGTGGATCCAGTATGGCGGATTCTGTATCGTGCTGGCTGATCGTGGTAATAAAGGCGGATCCTTTATCGTGTTGGCATCCGATAATGGTGGTGGACCACGACCGAGGTGGCAGCTGACGATGGATCCTAAATGGCGGCAGTGCACAATGACTGTGGACTATAGTGGAATCCGATCTTGGTGTATCATGATCTTGCTGGCTGCTGACCATAGACTATGATTGCAGCAGGACTGCTGATACAGAGAGGAGTATTTCTCCTCAGATACTTGACCGTTAATGACATTAATCCACCAATTCACCTGTTTACCCTTATCAATGCTGCTAAAACCTTTATCTTGGTCATGTTTACACTTGACATCTATTGCACTTCTGTCCGTCCTGGGAGAGGGATCCCTCACATGTGGCTCTCTCTGAGGTTTCTACGTTCTTTTTACCCTGATAAAAGTTTTTTTTAGTAGTTTTTCCTTACTCTTGTTGAGGGTTAAGGGCAGAGAATGTCACACCTTGTTAAAGCCCTATGAGACAAATTGTGATTTGTGAATATGGGCTATACAAATAAAATTTGATTGATTGATAATCTATGGGAGTGTGCAAATATGCCGTTTTTACATCCATCTGGTGTAATAGCAGGTCCTCCTGTGCTGCTTTCTGTAACAACACTCTTACACTAGTCAAGTTGGCCGTGGGGGAAAAGGTCTCTCCATAGTCTATTCCCACCCTCTGGCTGTAGCCCTTGGCCACAAACCTTGCTTTGTACTTGTCTGTTCCTTCGATATCACTTTTGATAGAGTAAAACCATTTACCCCCCACTGTCTTCTTGCCTTTTGGCAGATTTGTCAGGGTAAACGTGTTGTTTTCGTTTAACGATTGGATTTCTTCATCCATGGCTTTGATCCACTCTTTTGAGTCAGCTGACATCATAGCCTCCTTAAATGTCTGTGGGACGCCACATACTGCTCTGTAGCTGTAGTCTATGGTAGTATGATTCCCATCAATATCACTGTCATCCGTTACGAAGTCCTGTAAGTGACTCGGTTTTCTCCTGTCTCTAGTCGGGTACCTCCCCCTCTCAGATTCACCATTAATCACACTTGGTTTGGTTTGGACTATCACTTAACAAGTGTCTGTCTGTTTCTCTACAGTTACCTTGCTCACAAACTTGCTCACAAACGTAACTAGCCTGTGCTTTTGTACTTTATCAGTATCTGGGTGATAGATCAAATACGCTGGGCTGTTTCAAAATATTTAATTTCAAATATGTTTTGCCTTTTATTGCTAAACCATCATTACTACAGAAATATCTTGACAATAGTATATTAAACATGTTCAGCACCAATAACATCTGCTACTTAAATACATGTATATATAATAAGGTATGTGCAGGAAGATTAACCTTTAATAACATGATTCTGCTTTTACAAAATGTCAAAATGATATTGTGGAAAATGACACACCCTATTGATATTTCAATATAAAATACTACAGGACTCCAGTCACTAGTTAAGTGTTCCCTGCACATCAAAACAAAAAGTGATCACATGAATGATCAGCATCATGGATATTTTTTATCATGTCAACATACTAAATTAAAAATAGCTGAATAAGGATTTTCTGTATCCAAAAATGTTTGTTTTTACTTATAATAAATTATTATTATTAATAATAATAACAATTACTTAAAATACAGTTGCATGTATAGCCTTCAGCCTCATACAAGCAACAGCTTTTCTGAAAACAAGATTTATTTGAAATACTTTGTAACTATTTTTAATCTGTGTATATATATATATATATATATATATATATATATATATATATGTATATATATATATGTATATATATGTATACTGTATTATGTTTTTTATATTATTATGTATTGATCATTATTTTACTTATACCTCCTATACTCTATTGACCTATTTTATACTATCTATATATACATTATATCTTATATATACAATATACATTCATATATATATAATAATTACATAATATATATATTCATATCATATAATCTCATATATATACATAATTACTATCATATACATATACATATATACATATACATATATATACATATAATAATATTACATATATAATATATATATACATATATATATATATTACACAGATTAAAAATATTACAAGTATTTCAAATAAATCTTGTTTTCAAAAGCTGTTGCTTGTATGAGGCTGAAGGCTATACATGCAACTGTATTTTAAGTAATTGTTATTATTATTAATAATAATAATTTATTATAAGTAAAAACAAACATTTTGGATACAGAAAATCCTTATTCAGCTATTTTTAATTTAGTATGTTGACATGATAAAAATATCCATGATGCTGATCATTCATGTGATCACTTTTTGTTTTGATGTGCAGGAACACTTAACTAGTGACTGGAGTCCTGTAGTATTTTATATTGAATATCAATAGGGTGTGTCATTTTCCACAATATCATTTTGACATTTTGTAAAAGCAGAATCATGTTATTAAAGGTTAATCTTCCTGCACATACCTTATTATATATACTGTATTTAAGTAGCAGATGTTATTGGTGCTGAACATGTTTAATATACTATTGTCAGATATTTCTGTAGTAATGATGGTTTAGCATAAAAGCAAAACATATTTGAAATTAATATTTTGAAACAGCCCAGCGTATTTGATCTATCACCCAGATACTGATAAAGTACAAAGCACAGGCTAGTTACGTTTGTGAGCAAGTTTGTGAGCAAGGTAACTGTAGAGAAACAGACAGACACTTGTTAAGTGATAGTCCAAACCAAACCAAGTGTGATTAATGGTGAATCTGAGAGGGGGAGGTACCCGACTAGAGACAGGAGAAAACCGAGTCACTTACAGGACTTCGTAACGGATGACAGTGATATTATGGAATCATACTACCATAGACTACAGCTACAGAGCAGTATGTGGCGTCCCACAGACATTTAAGGAGGCTATGATGTCAGCTGACTCAAAAGAGTGGATCAAAGCCATGGATGAAGAAATCCAATCGTTAAACGAAAACAACACGTTTACCCTGACAAATCTGCCAAAGGCAAGAAGACAGTGGGGGTAAATGGTTTTACTCTATCAAAAGTGATATCGAAGGAACAGACAAGTACAAAGCAGGTTTGTGGCCAAGGCTACAGCCAGAGGGGGGAATAGACTATGGAGAGACCTTTCCCCACGGCCAACTTGACTAGTGTAAAGTGTTGTTACAGAAAGCACACAGGAGGACCTGCTATTACACCAATGGATGTAAAAACGGCATATTTGCACACTCCCATAGATTATCAATCAATCAAATTTTATTTGTATAGCCCATATTCAAAAATCACAATTTGTCTCATAGGGCTTTAACAAGGTGTGACATTCTCTGCCCTTAACCCTAAACAAGAGTAAGGAAAAACTACTAAAAAAACTTTTATCAGGGTAAAAAGAACGTAGAAACCTCAGAGAGAGCCACATGTGAGGGATCCCTCTCCCAGGACGGACAGAAGTGCAATAGATGTCAAGTGTAAACATGACCAAGATAAAGGTTTTAGCAGCATTGAAAAGGGTAAACAGGTGAATTGGTGGATTAATGTCATTAACGGTCAAGTATCTGAGGAGAAATACTCCTCTCTGTATCAGCAGTCCTGCTGCAATCATAGTCTATGGTCAGCAGCCAGCAGATCATGATACACCAAGATCGGATTCCACTATAGTCCACAGTCATTGTGCACTGCCGCCATTTAGGATCCATCGTCAGCTGCCACCTCGGTCGTGGTCCACCACCATTATCGGATGCCAACACGATAAGGATCCGCCTTTATTACCACATCAGCCAGCACGATACAGAATCCGCCATACTGGATCCACCATTACGATCTCTGATACACGATCCACAGAGCCTAATCCATGATGTGGCCACAGCTGCGGCCCTGGATCTGCGGACGATAGGGCAAAGGGACTCTGGGGAAGAAGTCAAGTCAGTAACATGTATTGATGGGATATGAATTACATTGATGTGATAACAGTTTGAGAATGGAAGGAGAAGCTGGAAAGAGAAGCTCCGAGTGTCATGTGTCCCCCGGCCTTCTACACCTATAGCAGCATAACTAAGAGCAGGTCCAGGATGAGCCTGGACCGGCTCTAACTATAAGCTTTATCAAAAAGGAAGGTTTAAGCCTACTCTTAAACGTACAGATGGTGTCTGCCTCCAGAATTGAAAGTGGGAGATGATTCCACAGGAGAGGAGCTTGATAGCTGAAGGTTCTGGCTCCTACTCTACTTTTAGAGACTTCGGGACGACAAGTAATCCTGAGTTCTGGAGCGCAGTGCTCTAGTGGGATTATATGGTACTATCAGCTCTTTAAGATATAGTGGTGCCATATTATTAAGGGCCTTGAAGGTGAGGAGGAGAATTTTAAATTCTATTCTAGATTTAACCGGAAGCCAGTGTAGTGAAGCTAATACTGGAGAAATGTGGTCTCTTTTATTGGTTCTTGTCAGGACCGTGCTGCGGCATTTTGGACAAGCTGCAGAGTCTTTAACGATTTACTGCTGGAGCCTGATAGTAATGAATTACA
Source organism: Reinhardtius hippoglossoides (assembly GCA_006182925.3). Classification (NCBI taxonomy): domain Eukaryota; kingdom Metazoa; phylum Chordata; class Actinopteri; order Pleuronectiformes; family Pleuronectidae; genus Reinhardtius; species Reinhardtius hippoglossoides. Next base: position 12,845 of record VCHM03000287.1, read on the forward strand.
ATAATCCAATCTGGATGTAACAAAGCGTGGACTAGTTTTTCTGCATCCTTTTGCGAGAGGACATGTCTGATTTTTGCAATATTACGCAAGTGGAAGAAGGCGGTCCTAGAAATTAGTTTTAGGTGAGAATTAAAGGATAAATCAGGATCGAAGCTCACTCCCAATTCCTGACTGTTTCATTGGAAGCAAGGGCAATGTCGTCTAGCGCAGCTATATTATTAGATATTGTATCTCTAAGGTGTTTAGGGCCAAGTATTAGAACCTGTTTTATCTGAGTTTAATAAGAGAAAATTGCGGGTCATCCAGGTTTTTATGTCCTTGAGACATGCTTGGAGTTTTAGTTATTTGATTACTTTGTTCAGGTTTTATTGACAAATATAACTGGGTGTCATCCGCATAGCAGTGGAAATTTACCGAGTGTGTCCTGATAATGTTTCCGAGTGGAAGCATATATAATGAAATAAATTGGGCCGAGCACAGAGCCCTGGGAACACCGTGGTTAGCTTTGGTGCGCACAGATGACTCATCATTAATTTGCACGAATTGGGAGCGATCAGAAAAATAGGATTTAACCAGTTTAGGGCGGTTCCTTTAATGCTAATTAACTGTTCCAGTCTCTGTAATAAAATGTTATGGTCAATTGTGTCGAATGCTGCACTAAGATCTAACAGAACGAGGACCGACACAAACCCCTGATCTGAAGCTATTAGAAGGTCATTAGTGACTTTTAACCAAGGCTGTCTCTGTGCTATGATTAGCTCTAAACCCCGACTGAAAGTCTTCATAGACTTATTTTCCTGGAGAAACTCACCCAGCTGATTGGCTACAACTTTTCTAGTATTTTAGACAGGAAGGGGAGATTAGATATCGGTCTGTAATTTGCTAAAACCTCTGGGTCTAAGGAGGGTTTTTAAGAAGGGGTTTGATTACAGCTATTTTAAAAGACTGTGGTACATATCCTGATGATAATGACAGATTGATTGTGTTTAGTAACGAACTATCAATTAGGGGCAGAATTTCTTGAAGTAATTTTGTAGGAATGGGATCTAAGATACAAGTTTTGGTTTAGAACCTGAGATTAGTTTGGTCAGCTGATCAAAGGGGGATCAGAGAGAAGCTGTCTAATAATTGGTAGGATTCTCAGCCATTTCTGAGATTTCTGTTCTTGGTAGGGTATTAGTGCCAATTGAGGGCAGGAGATGGTTGATTTTATTTCTAATAGTTAGAATTTTATCATTAAAGAAATTCATAAAGATTGCTATTTAGGGATCGAGGAATACTGGTTCGGTGGAGGTGTGACTCTCTGTCAGCCTGGCTACAGTGCTGAAGAGAAACCTGGGGTTGTTTTTATTCTCTTCTATTAGTTCTGAGTAGTAGGCAGCTCTTGCTTTGTGGAGGGCCTTCTTATATGCTTTAACACTACTCTTCCAGTCTAGGAGATATTCAATACGTTTGCTGGAGCGCCACCTCCTTTCTAGTTTTCTTTATACTTGTTTTAACTCATGTGTCTTGGAATTATACCACGGAGCTAATTTACTATGTTTTACATGTTTCTTTTTTAGAGGCGCTATTGAGTCTAATTTAATCGTAATGAGTTTACAGAGCTATCGACGAGATGGTCATCTCAGTGGAGCTCGGGTTTTTAATGAATTTGTTGTTTATATCGACGGCTAATACGGGTTTAAATGTAATTGGAATTATTTCCTTAAATTTAGCTACAGCACTATCAGGTAACATCTAGAAAATGAGTTTATTATTAGTGGCATATATTCTGATAGTGAAAAATCAAAGGTTATTCAATTATGGTCGGATAGAATTGGATGTTCGGAAGTACCGTTAGATGTTCAATTTTGACACCGTATGATAGTATAAGGTCAAGTGTGTGGTTACAACAATGAGTAGGTTGGTGTACACACTGACTGAAACCAATTGAGTCTAATATCTAAATAAATGCTACGCTAAGGCTATCTTATTATTATCAACATGAATATTAAAGTCACCAACAATAATAATTTTATCGGTCTTTAGGAGAGGTTTGATAAAAACTCAGGGAATTCCGTAAAAATTCAGTATAAGCCCCAGGGGCACGTAAAACTACAGCAAATATGATGGCTGTTGGTGTTTCTTTGGATTGGCGTGGAAGACTAGAACAAACATTCAAATGAGTTGTAGCTTAGTTTAGGTTTAGGATTAATTGATAGACTGGAGTTAAAAATGCAGCAACTCCACCTCCTCGACCAAATTCTCTGGAACGTGTGTATTTACATGACTGGGGGGAGTAGATTCATTTAGACTGACATATTCATCAGATGCAGCCACGTCTCATGAGGGACATAATCTATTTTGTTATCTGAGACTAGTTCATTACTAAAATAGCCTTCGATGATAATGATCTGATGTTTAAAAGACCACATTTAAAGGTCTTTGTTTCCTGATTTGTTTCAGAGGTTGTGTTAATTTGTATTAATTTTTTTGTGGAATTCTCCCTCTGTCTTGTTTGATTTAACTATTTAATGGGACGGTGGACAGACACAATCTCTATCGGTTTGTGGTTGTGTGACTGATCCAGAGGAGCGCAGAGAAGTGTTTAGCACTGCAGCTCTGCTTCCTGGTCCCAACTCTGGGTTGTCATTTAATAGACTGAGTAATATTCCTAGATAAGAGAGATGCCCCATCCAAGTGGGATGAACGCCGTCTTTCCTAACAAGACCAGGTTTCCTCCAAAACGTTTGCCAATTATCTACAAGCCCACACCGTTTACAGGACAACCACCTCGACAGCCAGCGGTTAAAAGACACATGCGGCTAAACATGTCATCACCTGGGTGTTCGGGAGAGGGCCAGAGAAAACTACTGTGTCCGACATCGTTTTTGCGAAAGCACACACTGACTCCACATTAACTTTAGTGACCTCCGACATACGAAGCCAGGAGTCGTTGCTGCCGACGTGATTACATCTTACTATATTTACGTTTTAGTTTTAGCCAGCAGCTTCAGTTTAGATTCGATGTCGCCGGCTCTGGCCCCTGGAATGCAATTGACTATGTCGCTGGGTCGCTAACCTCACGTTTCTCAGAACCGAGTCGCCAATGACCAGAGTTTGTTTCTCAACGGGTGCGTCGCTGAGTGGAGAAAATCTATTTGAAACGTGAGCTGATGGGTCTTTAATCGTGGGCTTTTTAAGGGTAGCCACTATGCCCCCTCCGGACAGTCACCCAGCCGCCCTGGGCTCCCCGCTGCACGGGACAATCGAGGGACTGCTAGCGGAGGCTACTAGGTGGCTCCGCGGCGGCTAGCGGGGGCTGGCTAACTACAGCTAACGAGGTTCTAAGCAGCGGAGCCGAGCTTCTAAGTCGCTAAGCCTCGCCTCCATCGCTACCAACACACTACATTTATTACATGTTACCACTACTGTTAAAGGAGGCAAGGAGTAAGTAAACATGAGACACTCGGAGCACGAGAGAGCAGGGAGCAAGAGAGAGAAGCCATCGCTGCTATATTAGACTACGAGGGTGAGCTCAAACAGAAGAATCCGGTGATACGCCGATGTAAGGACACAGAATCACTAAGCACCAAACATAGGAGATGGTATGTGTTGATGTTTAACTATAGACTTAGCCGTAGTAATCTAGAGAATAGTTGTGTTAGCAGAGGAGCTAGTTCAGAGACAGCGACCACCACCAGCGGCAGGAAACAGGAAGTGACGCGCCTCGCTTACCGTAGTACGTAGAATAGATCACCCAATCCCATGTGCAGACCGGACAATTGTAGATTATGAATCTACAGCGACCAACCAGAGGGTTACGAAGAAAAAGATGAAGATCTAGTGTGTAAACTGGAAAAATCCCTTTATGTCTAAAACATCTGGCCGAAATTGGAATAGGATTTTGCACGATTGTCAAGATGAAATAATTTTAGACAAAACTCAGCAGACCACTGTGTCTATGCCAAAGACCAGAAGAAGGGAAGGTGATAATAATTATATGGGTCGATGATCTGATAATTGCGGAGAGCAATGAAGAAATATTGAAGGAAGTGAAAGGATGCTCTCCGCCAAGTTTAAAATGAAGGATTTAGGCAGGCTAAAGCACTTTCTGGGTATCGATTTCAATCAGTCTGATGGATGTGTAAAGATGTCACAGGAAAGTATGTTAACAAGATACTGAGCAGTTTAATATGCAAAACTGTAGACCCAGAGAAACGCCCTGTGATCAGAAACTAGACTATACCGAGAATGCAGTAAAAATGGATGATGTCAGGATGTACAGAGAGGCGGTAGGCAGCCTTATATACCTGACCACATGTACAGGGCCAATTTGAGCTTTGTAGTAAGTAAACTATCACAGTATTTTGCTGAGCCTACAGAGGAGCAGTGGGTCACTGTGAAACACGTACTAAGGTACCTCGAGGCACTAAAGAAAGAGAGTTGTGTTTCAGACGAAACGACAGTGGGAAGCTAGGTCTACTAGTTTACAGTGATGCCGACTGGGCAGCTGATACCACTGACAGCGTAGTACCACAGGATACTGTGTAAGCCCCAGTAAGAACAGCTCTTTAGTCTCATGGAAGACTAGGAAGCGCCTACAGTAGCGCTCTCCACTTGTGAGGCGGAATACATGGCTCTGGCCTCAACCATACAAGAGTGTATATATCTAGAGCAGCTACTGGAAGGTATTGATGATTACAAATACACACAAACAATAGTGTATGAGGACAATCAGGGAACAATCGCCCGAGCCAAAAACCCTGTAAGTAGACAGCGATGTAGCACGTGGACATAAAGTACCACTTCATACTGTGAATGAGGGGAAAGTAACTCTGGTGTATTGCTCTACTGAGAGATGGTGGCAGATATTATGACTAAACCTGTAATTAAGTTGAAACTGAAGAAGTTTGCAGCAATCATTTTTGGAGTTTAAAATGTGTGAAGAGTTCACATTTTTTTTGTTTAATCTTTGAAGTACTGCAAGCTGAGTACAAGTGGGGGTGTTAAGAGTAAGTTTTCACATGTGTCCTCAGTTGTTACAGAAGGATTGTGTCAGGCTGTGCTGTTCTGTATGTAATTTCACTGGGGGTGCGGTATCATTATTTTGCCACTGTAAGGCGCTGAAGCGCTAAGTAGGGATGCAAGCTTGTGTCATCACTGTTAGTGAAGAAGTGTGTGTCTACCTATGGTGTCTACCTGATTGCAGGTGCTAAAGACAAAAAACACAGCCACGGGCTAAACAGTTCACCGTCTCCGTCAAGTGTTTTCTCTCCGAGTGCAACGCAGAAGAAGCTGCCATCATTAACGCAACATTTTTTGTGTCAGAATGTTGACATTTATTTCCAACAGGAGATGTTTTTGTTAGTGTCAGAGGGAGATTTGTGATGATCAGTACTCACTGTTTGCCGCAGCGAATGTCAGCAGCAGTGCAGCCAACAAGCAGCAGACCCAGCCTGTCCACTCCATGACTCTCATCTTCGGGTCTGGACAGGTTTACATTTCGTAAGGTTTCTCTAAGATTTCTCACACATGGCTCATGTTCTCACACACTGGTTTCTTGACACGTAACTGACAGCCCCGTGACACAAGCAGACACCACTGAAAGGGAACTGGGACATGCCTTCTTCCTATACACAAAGAAGGCAGGGCTAAAGCTCTCTCTTGGAATTCCCAGGAAGTTCCACTGCTTGGGTGGAAAAGGTCAAACACTTAGAGACGCTCTATGTGTTGATCTCACTGGTTTTATCTGACGTCCCAGTTTGACATGGGTTTTCTTTGGGTACTCCTGCTTCCTCCTACATTCCAAAGACATGCAGGGTTAATGAATGAATGAAAGTGATCGTGATGATCCCTGTGGCTGTGGTCAAATAGATTTGCTTAGTGGAAGATCTTACAAGGAGTGGGACTCTTATCTTATCTCCTCTAACATAGGAAGCAATGGACCATCATTAAGAACCATTAAGAAATGAAAAGAGATAACACTCGCCCAAAATTCCCCCCATTCAAATACCATTCAGATATCAGTTTTATGTGTTTCTTCCTCTTAAGTGGAACCAATTGAAGTTACTGAATATCTCCTCTTCTGTATCACAGAGCTGTTTTAAATCCTTCTGTCATGAAACTGCTGAAGAATCAAAGCTTTTCTTGGGTTTAATCGAACAGATGTTTGGACCTAAGTGGCTTTGTATTTACATAATCTGCTGCCGAAAACTGCAAATGGAACCAGGATTACTATATATGGTATCTAATTACTATATAAACACCTGAGTCAATATGATACCAATACTGAATTTAACTAATAATTACAGTGAATAGAAAAAACAATATTATTCCACACTAGAGAATAATCACAAAGAAATAATTTAAATTTACCGTGCATGACCTCATAGAGTAAAATTCCTTAAATAGCAAATTTAGGAGGGAATGATGATAATTTCAATTGACCAGGTTGAGAGCTGGTGAAGACGGCTGCTTGTCAAGTTGCATTGAGATTCTGAGTAGCTGCGTGGTTTCCCCTCCTCCTGTCATCACAGAACTGAATACTGTTCCACGAACCCCTGCATAAATTTCCAATCGAACTGAAGATGTACAACTCATTCTGCACATAATGATTCACCCCCAGCTCAGAGGAGCTTTCAAATGTAGGGCACCAGACCTCAATCACCTCATGTTATGAAAGTGACTCTATTTCCTGCATGTAGCCCAATTTTACTGGTAAGATACACTTATACAGTACTTCTTCATTAAAACTGATTTTAGAAAAACCTCCTTCAGTATAATTTTTAAAAGCAGAGAAGTCAATAAAATGTTGCAAAATCTTGCGATGCAAAAGAAAGGAACAGACAAATATCCAGATTAGTGTTTCATACAATACCTGAAAATGTTCATCATTAAATAAAAATAATTATTGCAATGACCATGTCTGCATACAGTCTTTTTTTATTTTTCTTTACATTTTTAACGAGAACTTTGTGTTGTGCCTTGATGCATGAAAACAAATAAACAACAATTCTTTTTTTTTACATATGTACATTTGACTTTTATACGTGATATTCTGTTTGATCCGTTCTTCTTTATCCAGGTGATTCTTGAGTCTCCACTTGCTATGGAATATAAACAGATCATGTGGTTGCAAGATCTCC
>VCHM03000288.1:0-19951 GCA_006182925.3 Reinhardtius hippoglossoides
TCTAGTGGGGTTATATGGTACTATCAGCTCTTTAAGATATAGTGGTGCCATATTATTAAGGGCCTTGAAGGTGAGGAGAAGAATTTTAAATTCTATTCTAGATTTAACCGGAAGCCAGTGTAGTGAAGCTAATACTGGAGAAATGTGCTCTCTTTTATTGGTTCTTGTCAGGACACGTGCTGCGGCATTTTGGACAAGCTGCAGAGTCTTTAACGATTTACTGCTGGAGCCTGATAGTAATGAATTACAATAATCCAATCTGGATGTAACAAAAGCGTGGACTAGTTTTTCTGCATCCTTTTGCGAGAGGACATGTCTGATTTTTGCAATATTACGCAAGTGAAAAAGGCGGTCCTAGAAATTAGTTTTAGGTGAGAATTAAAGGATAAATCAGGGTCGAAGATCACTCCCAAGTTCCTGACTGTTTCATTGGAAGCAAGGGCAATGTCGTCTAGCGCAGCTATATTATTAGATATTGTATCTCTAAGGTGTTTAGGGCCAAGTATTAGAACCTCTGTTTTATCTGAGTTTAATAAGAGAAAATTGCGGGTCATCCAGGTTTTTATGTCCTTGAGACATGCTTGGAGTTTAGTTATTTGATTACTTTGTTAAGGTTTTATTGACAAATATAACTGGGTGTCATCCGCATAGCAGTGGAAATTTACCGAGTGTGTCCTGATAATGTTTCCGAGTGGAAGCATATATAATGAGAATAAAATTGGGCCGAGCACAGAGCCCTGTGGAACACCATGGTTAACTTTGGTGCGCACAGATGACTCATCATTAATTTGCACGAATTGGGAGCGATCAGAAAAATAGGATTTAAACCAGTTTAGGGCGGTTCCTTTAATGCTAATTAACTGTTCCAGTCTCTGTAATAAAATGTTATGGTCAATTGTGTCGAATGCTGCACTAAGATCTAACAGAACGAGGACCGACACAAACCCCTGATCTGAAGCTATTAGAAGGTCATTAGTGACTTTAACCAAGGCTGTCTCTGTGCTATGATTAGCTCTAAACCCCGACTGAAAGTCTTCATATATATTATTTTCCTGGAGAAACTCACCCAGCTGATTGGCTACAACTTTTTCTAGTATTTTAGACAGGAAGGGGAGATTAGATATAGGTCTGTAATTTGCTAAAACCTCTGGGTCTAAGGTGGGTTTTTTAAGAAGGGGTTTGATTACAGCTATTTTAAAAGACTGTGGTACATATCCTGATGATAATGACAGATTTATTGTGTTTAGTAACGAACTATCAATTAGGGGCAGAATTTCTTTAAGTAATTTTGTAGGAATGGGATCTAAGATACAAGTTGTTGGTTTAGAACCTGAGATTAGTTTGGTCAGCTGATCAAGGGTGATCAGAGAGAAGCTGTCTAAATAATTGGTAGGATTCTCAGCCGTTTCTGAGATTTCTATTCTTGGTAGGGTATTAGTGCCAATTGAGGGCAGGAGATGGTTGATTTTATTTCTAATAGTTAGAATTTTATCATTAAAGAAATTCATAAAGATATTGCTATTTAGGGATCGAGGAATACTGGGTTCGGTGGAGGTGTGACTCTCTGTCAGCCTGGCTACAGTGCTGAAGAGAAACCTGGGGTTGTTTTTATTCTCTTCTATTAGTTTTGAGTAGTAGGCAGCTCTTGCTTTGTGGAGGTCCTTCTTATATGCTTTAACACTACTCTTCCAGTCTAGGAGATATTCAATACGGTTGCTGGAGCGCCACCTCCTTTCTAGTTTTCTTGATACTTGTTTTAACTCATGTGTCTTGGAATTATACCACGGAGCTAATTTACTATGTTTTACACATTTCTTTTTAGAGGCGCTATTGAGTCTAATGTTAATCGTAATGAGTTTACAGAGCTATCGACGAGATGGTCAATCTCAGTGGAACTCGCGTTTTTAATGAATTTGTTGTTTATATCGACGGATAATACAGGTTTAAATGTAATCGGAATTATTTCCTTAAATTTAGCTACAGCACTATCAGGTAAACATCTAGAAAATGAGTTCATTATTAGTGGCATATATTCTGATAGTGAAAAATCGAAGGTTATTAAATTATGGTCTGATAGAATTGGATTGCGCGGAAGTACCGTTAGATGTTCAATTTTGACACCGTATGATAATACAAGGTCAAGTGTGTGGTTACAACAATGAGTAGGTTGGTGTACACACTGACTGAAACCAATTGAGTCTAATATCAAAATAAATGCTACGCTAAGGCTATCTTTATTATTGTCAACATGAATATTAAAGTCACCAACAATAATAATTTTATCGGTCTTTAGGACTAGGTTTGATAAAAACTCAGGGAATTCCGTTAAAAATTCAGTATAAGCCCCAGGAGCACGGTAAACTACAGCAAATATGATTGGCTGTTGGTGTTTCTTGGATGGGTGTGGAAGACTAAGAACAAGACATTCAAATGAGTTGTAGCTTAGTTTAGGTTTAGGATTAATTGATAGACTGGAGTTAAAAATAGCAGCAACTCCACCTCCTCGACCAAATTCTCTGGGAACGTGTGTATTTACATGACTGGGGGGAGTAGATTCATTTAGACTGACATATTCATCAGGATGCAGCCACGTCTCAGTGAGGGACAATAAATCTATTTTGTTATCTGACACTAGTTCATTAACTAAAATAGCCTTAGATGATAATGATCTGATGTTTAAAAGACCACATTTAAAGGTCTTTGTTTCCTGAGTTGTTGCAGAGGTTGTGTTAATTTGTATTAGATTTTTTTTGTGGAATTCTCCCTCTGTCATTGTTTGATTTAACTAATTTAATGGGACGGTGGACAGACACAATCTCTATCGGTTTGTGGTTGTGTGACTGGTCCAGAGGGAGCGCAGAGAAGTGTTTAGCACTGCAGCTCTGCTTCCTGGTCCCAACTCTGGGTTGTCATTTAATACACTGAGTAATATTCCTAGATAAGAGAGATGCCCCATCCCAAGTGGGATGAACGCCGTCTCTCCTAACAAGACCAGGTTTCCTCCAAAACGTTTGCCAATTATCTACAAAGCCCACACCATTTACAGGACACCACTTCGACAGCCAGCGGTTAAAAGACAACATGCGGCTAAACATGTCATCACCTGTGGTGTTCGGGAGAGGGCCAGAGAAAACTACTGTGTCCGACATCGTTTTTGCGAAAGCACACACTGACTCCACATTAACTTTAGTGACCTCCGACATACGAAGCCGGGAGTCGTTGCTGCCGACGTGAATTACGATCTTACTATATTTACGTTTAGTTTTAGCCAGCAGCTTCAGTTTGGATTCGATGTCGCCGGCTCTGGCCCCTGGAATGCAATTGACTATGGTCGCTGGTGTCGCTAACCTCACGTTTCTCAGAACCGAGTCGCCAATGACCAGAGTTTGTTTCTCAACGGGTGCGTCGCTGAGTGGAGAAAATCTATTTGAAACGTGAGCTGATGGGTCTTTAATAGTGGGCTTTTTAAGGGTAGCACTATGCCCCCTCCGGACAGTCACCCAGCCGCCCTGGGCTCCCGGCTGCACGGGACAAGTCGAGGGACTGCTAACGGAGGCTAAGCTAGGTGGCTCCACGGCGGCTAGCGGGGGCTGGCTAACTACAGCTAACGGAGGTTCTAAGCAGCGGAGCCGAGCTTCTAAGTCGCTAAGCCTCGCCTCCATCGCTATCAACACACTACATTTATTACATGTACCACTACTCTTAAGTAAACATGAGACACTCGGAGAAAGAGAGAGCAGGGGAGCAAGAGAGAGAAGCCATCGCTGCTATATTAGACTACGAGGGTGAGCTCAAACAGAAGAATCCGGTGACACGCCGATGTAAGGACACAGAATCACTAAGCACCAAACAGTAGGAGATGGTATGTGTTGATGTGTAACTATAGACTTAGCCGTAGTAATATAGAGAAACAGTTGTGTTAGCAGAGGAGCTAGTTCAGAGACAGCGACCACCACCAGCGGCAGGAAAACAGGAAGTGACGCGCCTCGCTTACCGTAGTACGTAGAGTAGTCATGTGTCCTCACAGACACATGCAATTGTTAAAACCAGACCAGGGGTGTAAGGCACAGCACACAGGATGGCGACACCAGGCTCCACCACCTTAGGCTCTCAACTTCTGCAAAATACAGAAAACAGACACGCATTAGTAGGGCTGCACTCAAATCAAGAAACAAAATAAATAAACAGTCCCAAAACAATATTAATTTATATCAGGTAAACGAAAACTACCAGTAGATATTAGAAGGTGTTAGTGGATCTTCGGGATATAACTGCTTTTGGCCTTGTAATCAATGATACAGGCCGAACTTTACGGTATGCTGAGGCTAAAGGTAAAACTTGTATGGCAGTACTATGAAAGCCATGTGACCCGCTTAGTAGATCAGACATTACCGCTATGCCTTTTTTAAACTAAGCACTGTCCCATTTTAGAACATAGGACAAGTGGAGAGTATACCTTGTATGTTCTACCGCACTAATGAATGCCTACCACTAGTTGATGGTATCGGATGCACATGTAGGTGACCAACAGTTAAAGTTACCAACTAACAGTAGATGTTGGGGGGGTGTAAATCTGTAAACTATCCATCTCCCATTCCAAACCAATATTTAATTTCTTATGATAAACTTATGTAAAGGGAGGATAAAATTATAAAACTATGTTTTATTATTACCACCAAGTAGGCTACATCTTAGGCCCAATTCCATTTCACCCCTTGGCCCTACCCCTTCGTTTTGCGCTCATGTGTAGGCATAGGCTGTCCCAATAACTGTTGGGACGGAGGGGTAGGGCCGAGGCGTAGGGCTGTATACCACTCCAAACGGAGATTTTTCAGAACCTCACTTCGAACAGAGGGGTACCCAGAATGCCTTGCGAATCACCGGCAAGCTGGGAGAGAGACCCACAAATGTAGTATTTTCTCCATTAATAAGGATTTCAAAATTTCGAAAATGATTGAAATGATATTAAACTAAGATATTACAATGTATTATGGTCACTTTTTTGACAACCTTAAAAAAAAAAGATCGCAATCGCTCTAGCTCTAGCATACTACCGTTGCTAGTGATACTACATGGTAGTGATCTTTTTGTGCGATGATAATCACGTATGTTTGCATCGACTACTGATGACGTGTCGGGTTTTCGCGATGACTACTGATGATGCAACAGCTTCTTGAAGGGCTGTCCCAATTCGTAGGGGAAGATTTCAACTACTACCCTTTGTGACTCCGTTTCAAGGGTCAAGATAACCCTCGAAAACAAGGGGTAGGGGTAGGGCCAAGGGGTGAATTGGGATTGGGCCACATCTCTCAACAAGAGCAGTTAGGCTCCCCAAGCACTTTGCACGGTGCATCATGGCGCATGAGGATAGGGCCCTATGTTTTAACTGACAAACGTTTTCTCCACGGTGTGGCCACAATCAGAGTCAGTGCAGACAGTGTGTTTCAAACTAAAGCCCATTATAGAGGCTACATCATGTGATTAATTGAAACATTTCATCTCTCATCCAAGCAGCTTCTTTAGTTCAGTTCGACATGTCGTCTTATTTATTACTTAAGGAACTGATTTATAACTGGTGGCCATGAGTTATTTATCTCGTTCCCACGACTTAATAACTTGTGGCCACGAAGTATACAAATTATAATTAAAATGATTTATTTTATTAATCAAGTTATCAAGAAGGACATTTTGGTAGCGAAAGAAATAAGTAGGTAAAAAAGAAGCGGAGGAAGTAAAACAGAAACTGAAGAGGTTTGGGGGGGGGTGTTGGAGTTAAAGATGAAGTTTGACATTCAGTGCCACTTTCTATTCAGCTTCAAATGTGATTCCATAATTGATTAATTAATTTGAAAAAAGTGTCACTAAATTGAGCATACAGTGAGTGTGTGTTTGTCACTAAATGTGTGTTCCCAGGGACTGTCCGGTCAAGTGGCTCACATCCTTCTCCCATTATTGTCCAGTGGACCCCTGAAGACCAGCAGATGGCAGTACAATGCTGCTGGCGTAATCGGTGTTGGCAGCAGTGTTCACATGTCCATTTCTACTTTGTATTATTTTCAAATTACTATTAAATATTGCTATGTTGTTTGTTACATAATTATATTTTGTACACAAATCGACAGCTGTTGTCATACTCACTGATTTCTAATTCAAAAGAAATGTTGTTTAGTAACATATATGAGGCTGACATTTGTGGCTGTTTTGTCCTCAGCCTGATTTTATCCATTCATGAACTAGTTGTTTTATTCAGTCAGTAAATAAAATAAAATCATGAGCAGAGAACTTTCCTCCTACACTACATCATCTGTTTTTTAAATATTCTCTGATCCTGACTGATCAAATTGATCTTTTATCAAATTGAAATTGGACATGAACCACTGAAATTAATTTCCTTTTGCACACAAAAACCCAAATATTTCAAAAGGTAACTGCATATTATTGCGACACATGTTCTATGATGACATTTTCTAATAAATATAAAAATTTTGATTTCCTAATTTCACTGGTCACATTTAGTCTCACAGTATTTGTGGCAGCATAGTTTACATTTACCTGACCTTGAGAATGATCACTTCCCCTGTCGGTGGATTTGTGTACTGCAACCGAATTAAATATTCATTCTTGTGTGTGGTTTCACAGCATTTGATTGGCTGGATTGGAAACACAATCCTAATGATTCTCAAAAATTCTTAGGAATTGTATATTTGCCCTTCAATTAATTCATGAATTAATCCTCAATTACCCAGGAACTCTCAGCTTTTAGGTTAACATTTACTGCAGATTAGTTAAATAACCTCAAATGTATGAAAGAATGGCAGATAACAAAAGAGTTTTACAAAAAGTCTAACAGCCTAAAATGACTTGATTTATATTTAATGTGATATTTGGCTCAAATATATCAAAATAAGATATTGATGACAAATATAACAACTATATTTGAGCTCTATAATATGTATATGTTGTTATCTTATTCATTATGAATTATATAAGATATACAAATACCTTTTCTGACTTATCATTTTCTACACCAGGATTCACTAGTTCTGAAGCTTAACAAATGTGCAAATATAATCATGATAAATGTGGCTTAGAGATAAAAAAACAATAGTTACACGTGATGGGGCAGTCAGCTTCAGTAAAGCAGAGACTTGAGGATCAATTAACAAAGGTTGAATGAAAGGTGGCAGAAGCAATGGGAGGAAGACAGGAAAGAACAATGGTTTTACCAAATTCAATGTACAGTGGGAGAAATGAGACAGTCATGAAGAAACAGGAGCGAAGAAACAATAGTATCAAGACTCAGATTTGGACACAGGACTAAACAGTACTTTGCAAAAAATAGGAAAACACGATACAGGAGAACGTGATTATGTGGGCAAGAGGAAACAGTTCATCATGTCATAGTAAACTGTCAGAAAATGTATGGAAGTAAATCAGTCTCATCAGATTATGAAATTTTAAGGCCTTTGAATTTCTAGCACTGAATTTTTTTACGTTGAAGTTATGCATTTGTATTTTTTGCCACTGAATTTCAGTCTTCAAAATATAATATTCAACTGCTAAAATTCAGATTAAACATCCGGGATACCAGGAAAAGCATCGATAGTCTGTTATCAAACCAAACCTCATGCTGGTTTGATGCCATGGCCGGTCTAGTAGCGTTGATGACAGTATGGTGCTTCTCGTTGTCACAAGCATCACCTGACGTCACATGATCACTGACACATGACCTGATTGGTCGGAGGTTTGGTTCGAAGTGAGACTATCGATTGCTTTTCCTGGTATCCCGGATGTTTAATCTGAATTTTTGCATCAGAATTTTTGCAACTGAATTTTAGCAGTTGAATATTATACTTTGAAAATTTGAATACTGAAATTCAGTGGCAAGAAAGAAACTACAAATGCAAATAATTGTACAATTTGAAAATTAAAACTTTAATCTTTTGTTTTTTTTTAAAATTTTGGCTTGGTCCCGTTGGTGTCCTCATTTTATTTTTGGGCTACAAGGTTGGAGCTGATTTCACTATTTTCTGTTTTTGGCCCATTACACAAAACAATGGGCCAAAACAGCCTAAGATAATATATGAAACTCAAACCAAGGAATCTCTTTAATTTCTGGTCTGGAACAGGGAAGTTCTGTACATATAGGTGGTTTTACCATAAACTTGCATATTATATGATCTATGTCATACTGTATTTGTTTCAGTTACTCTCATGCAGGCAGTTTTGGGGTCTCTAAATCTTTAGTTTTTTAGAAAATGCCAAAAACATACCCATAGAATAACAAAAACGAATAATCATTTTTTGCAAATAAAAAATTCAGGGATTAAAAAAACCTAATAATTCAGTTTGCACAAGTACCTCATACTTGTAGGACAGTACATTGACAATCTTCATTCTACCATTGACTGAATTGTCAATTACACTGACTGGAAATATTGTGATGGAGCTGTTGTGAGTATGGCATCAACACATGACAGCACATATGACTCTTGTCCCAAGACAAACTTTTTGTAAAAAAAAAAAAAAAAAATTTTAAGATCTAGTGCCCCTATCGGGGGGTGTGGTTTTTGATTATACATTTTAAAATAAGAATAACATTTTTTTCAAACCTGCTTTTTACGGGTTTCTTTTCTTTTTATCTCTGCAGGCAAATTCCAGGTCAGATCCAAGAATGTAACAAGCAGAGGCCACAGTCGTTTTCCTTCATATACATAACTATACATTTTTTCATTAAAATCAGTTCTCTCTGGAGACTAGACTGATGATTGGCAAAGGTTTGTCTAGAGCCCAGTTTTCTGATAATAGTTTTTAGAGGAAGAGTGTTTCTCTCTGACAAACTTTCACACAATTCCTATGAATATTTCTGAGAATATTGGTTAAAGATACCAGAAGAAAATATAATGTTGATGATTTTAAACCTTGATAGGATTTTTCATATTTTCATAAATACATTTGCCTTTTAGTTCATCAATAATATTTACAGTACTTTTCAGAAAACCTGTTTTGTGTTCATGAAATGACACTAACAATGTACAGACATCAAAATAAATAAATAAATATGAGCAAATATTCCCAGCCTATCAGCTTAGATAACACACATTTGTTCATAATTCATTTAGGAACTAGGAGTAAATGTGGTTAGTCACAGGGAGTTCATTTGAAAAATGAACTCCCTGAGGCCAGAATGTGATAAACAGATGAGTAAATAAAATAAATTAATAAGTAAATGAATAGACACACTGGTCCTCACAGGACAGAAATCCTGTTGAAGCATGACCATAAATATCCAAACTGATAGTACAATAATGTGTATTCATTTTGTTTTCATTATTTTATTTGAATTTGTTTTATTGAGTTTCAATAAATTCCAGTCTGAAATTATTAAATTGCATTACGCTGTTAAATGTTGTTAAATGTCAAATAAAAATCCTTTAGTGTTACAATAGACACAAATTGTATGCCTCAACAATGCTTTTATTGTGAAACATCTTCAGGAATGTACTATAAAAATATAGAGGGGTTCCCAAATGACAATTGAAATGTAGCTATTGCCCTCTTGTGGCACTTATTCATTACTACAAAATGCAGTTAGGCTGAACCATATCACCATTGACTGAAATAGGACATGAACACCCACATTTACCTTTAGTTATACTAAGTTAATAGTATGAGAAAAAAATTAAATATGCCTCATGCTTGTTCTTGGCAGACATAAAAAAAAAAGAAGATCAGGATAGGCACAAAAACAAGAACAAATACAAGCTGTGATCAAACAAGGTTCAGCCGAAGTGTGAGTACCATGAGGTAATACAAGGCTCTGGCAGAGTAGTGGTGATCAGACAGGTTTGTCAATACTGTTGAGAGGTGAGGGAATTATTGAAATGTGTGAATCGTGTGCAGATGTAACACTTGATCACAGGAAAGGACTCAAGTGCACGACTCTGGAATCAGTTCATAAAACAGTCTTTACTAAGACTTGAAGTTTGATAGTCAATCAGATCAGGCAAAGGTATAAAATCACAGAGGCAAAACGTGAGGTTAAATAACAAAGCTTGGTTACTACAAGTAAATAGGGGAAATCAGGGTGGGGCATGTTATCAGCGGAGAGTCCCTCCAACCTCGGAGTAAAACTGAAATCTTAATTTTTCTCTGAAATCAGTTTGAGCTTCCTTTCCCACCAATCTGCTGTCTGTATCATATCATCCAGCAGCAAACTAAATTATGCTGCATGTGTCTACTACAATACGCTTGACAAAACGTTTATGTTTTTGTCACCAAGATCACTTTTCCAAACCTTTGGTCACCTGGCCTAGGCCTGACAGGCAAGCGGAAAAAAACTGCTTTTATTGTTTCTTGTTTCTTTTTCAATACTTTTATTAGTTTTCTTGGGTTCTCTCCAGACAGCTTTTCTGCCAGACAAATATGAAAGTAGTTCATTTACGAGTTTGATCCATTCATCTGCCACGGTTCTCCAAATGTGTGGACCAGGACAAGGGGAAGCACAGAGACTTATATAAACACAGAGGGAAGGCAGGGGCAATTGAACACTGGTGGAACACATGAGGACTGGTGCAGGCAATCACAAAGACAGGAAGTGAAGAAAGAAAACACACTGGGAGCAGAAACTACAAAATAAAACAGGAAACAGAACACAGGGAGTGGGAAAACATGACACACAGACACAACTCAAACAACATAAAACATAAAACACGAGGCGGTAATAATAATTAAACTGAAAACACTCTTAATAAAAGAGGCAAAAATCACACTAGGAAGACAAAACCATGACAGCTGCTTTGCCTGTACCAATGCTGTCTGGCCAACAGCTTCTGCTGCGTTTGTGTTATATTGTTGGTCCAAAGTCTATTTCATTACATTCCTGATGGACTGCTAGATTATTATATTTTTTGTGACCCTGAACCAACTGAGTCTCACTCTACTGTACTTATTTTTTCTCCCTTTTTTGTTGTTGTTCAGGCAGCAGGACGACCTGTGGGGAGTAGTTGTGAGATACACGAGTGTGGTAGTACTAAAGGGTGGTGGTCACTTGAACAGTGTGTGGGCTTGTTGTTTTTCTTTGCAGTGTAAGTTGCGGTGGTAGTTATCCAAATTTGCTCACGTGGTGATTTCTATTGGGGTCTGCGATAGAATCTCGCTGCAATAAGCCTCTAAAATTACCCCCATTATTCACTTTAACGTATGTTTTGTTTCCCAGTGGTTCAGTTATTTGATCTTTATTATAAATATTGTGAAATGAATGGACATTTTACACGTTGTGTATTTTAACAAACTCCTCCTACAGCTTTCATCAGATCAACTTCAAAATCAGTGAGTGTCATCTAAACAACATGGAAATTAAAACTAACACAAGTTTTTGTCATACGGTGTGACCGTGGCGTGGCGTAAAATGTTGATGAGTCGCCATCCAAACACGAGGTTGTTGTATCTTGGACATACATGGTCAAATCTACTCCAAACTAGACGTGTATGACAAGGGTCCCGGCCTGACGACATCTCCACAGAAATCATGGCTTAAAATAACAGTGCCCCCTGGTGGCAAAAGGAAATGTCTTGTTTTTTGCATGTCTTACACTTTGATGTACTCCTCCTCGTTCATTGACCGCAAACATGTGAAACCTTGTCAGAAAGGCCTCAAGACATTTATGATGAAGTCATTTGGAAACTGTGAGTTTTCGTCCAACACCATGTTAGTGGCGTGGCATCAAATTTCAACCATGACACGAAATCGCTATAACTTTAGTGTACTTGGTTCAATGTCCCTCAAACTACATGTGTCTATTAGTCTGTATGTAGTGATAGTGATAGTGCCACCTACTGGCAACAGGAAGTAAGCCTTTTTTTACAACTGTAATTCGATTTACATTAAATTATCACCATGTGGTCTTCACTTGATGGCATGGACTAATGCGTGATTAGTGGGAATGGTTCGGCATTGTGTGACGGACACAGAAAGTGATGTGTTTATCCTTCCAGCGGTGTACAAAACGCACGCAATGCGGGCCGTTTCACCCGGTCCCCATCCACCCTCCCCCGTGGCCGCATCAGGTCCCGAGTTCGCAAGTGCTCAGGCCTGCACAGTGCTGCTTCGCAGCTCTAGTAATCATTAAATGTTTCTTTATTACTCAGGTCCTCCATAGCAGTCATTCCACTTTTTTTAAATAAACATTTAAAAGGGACCATATTTGAAGGCTGAGTTCTAGGGGAGGAGGAACGGACGTCTACCCTAACGATGCCCATGGGGTCAGCTCCTGTCATGTCTACTCCTAAAACAAAATAATAAGGACTTGTCAGTGCGGCTCTTTTAGTCAATTTGTTACAGTGGAGATGTTTAAGAGTCATTAAGAGAGTATTGTCGGGGGAGCCGGCAGACGTGATCCTCCGGGTGAGGGTGATGTTTCTTTGGAGCTGTCCTAAGGGGGTTTGTGCATTGTATCTGTGGGTGTAACCTCTGGGGCCTGTGTTCCACAAAACGTGTTATCAAAGGTTTTTCATTTTGCATTCATCTCTAAACCATTGTTTTTTATATGTGATATCAGGAACCATATGAACATGTGATATACAATGCAGAAATGTAATTTTTCATTTCTAAGCATGTGATTGCTTCTAATATCAATGTGTGTGTGTGTCAGTGACATTTGGTGTGTCACTTTCATGTATGTGTGGTGTGGGTGCGATACCATGTATCTCAGGCGTCGAATGAATCAGAGTTTCCACCGCTCTCTCCCGGCCCCCCCCCCTCCTTAAATCTGCCTGAGCAGCTGCACCTCGCTCCCCCCGCCCAATGTCCTCTCTTTCCACACCTGTAGCAGGTGTCTGCTGTTCTGTTCGTGGAGGAATACAGGGCGGAGGTGAACGGCTGGGGCCGAAGCCACTTCAGGTCTCTGAAGAGGAGCACAGTCGAGATCGTGGTCCACTCTGACACACTGAGGCACTGTAGGATACAAAGAAAACTTTTTCTGTGCAGATTTATCTGTTCGTTCACATTCATTGGCCATTTTATCACATTCCTTCCCTTGGGTAGCACACTGCATTTGTAATGACAAAGAAACAGTTGCAGGCGTATGCTTTTTATGTAGATGCAACGAAGAGATGTGTGTGCGTGTGAAGAGTTGAACTGTGTGTGTGTGTGTGTGTGTGTGAACTATGTGTTGTGAGAACTGTGTGTGTGGACTGAGTGAATATTAAAATCCCAGGAGATAAGACACAGACACATGCTGAAGGCCTCTTCGAGGTCTTGTTGGGGGAGACGAGCACAGTCTCAGATTTGTGGCTCTGATGTAATTTTGGCAGTTACACAAGCAGAAATAGTATGCATAAGCAGAGATAATATTTAGTGTGGTATAATGGTAAAATGTTTCCATTACATTCCTCCCTTTTGATCATAAAATGATCACAACATCAGATACAAAATTTACTTGCAAAATGTCAGCACATATTATATCTAAGGGTTAAAATCTCAAGTAAAATTCTTAAGTAGTCTTTATCTTCCAATTCTAAAAATAAAGAAAATTAAATAAAAAAAGAATTTCTGTGTGGAAATTGCTTCTTCACTCCAAATTCGATCTCTATTCAGTTAAGGATATATCATTTCACAGTACCAATTTTGCTTGGATATGTGTAACAGTGCAAGGAACCCTCTAATTTTGTGCACTATAAAAAATATTATGGTTCTCGATAGCAAATTTTGTTGGATTATATATTGTCATAACTCTAAAACCATTTTAGGAAAAATTATATTATAAAATCATGCAAGTTCACCTTTTCAAAGAGCAATGAACATTATTCAGTCTGACATTTGAATTTGAATTTTGAAATATTAAAATATCCTTGTTTGAATAAAACATAAACAAAACAAATAAAACAAACATCTAATAAAACAATAAAAAAAACATAAATAAAATAAACAACTCCAACTAAAATACCAGATAAGATGGACTCTCTAGTCCCATTAACGAAAATTGCTCTTGAATACATAAAAACATTTGACACAGGACATGTTACCAGCTCAGTAAACTGCTTCTCTAATTGAACTGTTAAAATACAAAACATTCATATTGTACAATTACAAAATTATTGGGACAATTACTAACTGAACTTTTTACCTTCACAACCTTGGGATAAGAACAGTTTAATAATCTTATCAAATAGGAGCACTAAAATTGATTGAACAAAAGATGTGCTGGGAATTAAATATTTGAATTCATTACAAAGTATTATATAGAATTCGTCAAACAGTCAACAGTCCTGTAAATCATTTAGAATGTCTTAATTATCTATGCAGTTAAAGCAACGGAAACACATTTATTAGAATTATAAGAATTCACTGTCTGATTACTAGAAATCACACTTGTAACAGAAATCATGGAAAGCAGTAGGGATTTGTCTCAGGTAGAAAAAAAAACATTGAGGGCCTCACCCACAGGGGTGAAGTCCTGCTATCTCCATCATCATTTACATTATCTGCATGTTTCTCTTTGCTCATATGGAACTCAGAGGTGCGTAGCTGAGTTTAAAGTAGCGTATTCAAGCTTATATTTGGAAATAATCAAGACAAGACATACAGATAGACCCTCCTTTTGTGGTCAACGTATTACTTTAAGATTTTGAGGAGGAGTCGGCCAAATCAGTGGTTACTTCTCGTAAAGACCGAGAAGGTGGGTCAGCGGGTACACAATGTGTGAGGTGGTGCCAAATTGCTCCCGTTTTTTCCTTTTACTCGGATCGCATGTGAGGTACACTCTGTTACCTCCCAAGGTCCTGTCCACCTAGGGTCGGGCCACTTTCTCTTGTGAACTTTGACCCTTACCCAATCACCCGGTCTTACTGGAACAGGAGTCTCCGTGGGGGTCTCGTCAGAACGTCCGGCAGCCGCCTGGACCTGTGCAGACAACTTCAGTAAAGTTAGTTAAGGCTTTCATGTAGTCAGTCAATTTCTCCTGACATACATCCAACCCAGGGTCTCGAGGAGGCCCTGGCATGGGCCGTCCTGTGAGAAGCTCATGTGGGGATAGATGGGTGACACCATTGGATGAACTTCTTATTGACATGAGCGCCAAGGTCAGTGCTTCAACCCACGACGAGTGAGGTGTTGTGACATGCTAGTGCTGTGACACGTTGCTGTAATGTGTGTGTATCTGTGTGGGTCGCGGTTGGTCGTGTTGGTATGTCAGGGGTGTGTATCTCTAACTGTAAAAAGTTCCCGTCGTCATTTGTCTCTTAGTGGAAAAAATAACAAATAAAAATTAAAAACAAAAACCACAAGCCAATCCAATGATGTCAAACCAGTTGTAACCCGAGCTGTAATGTCCTTTGGTCTCCCCCAGGTGGCGTCCTTGTTTTATCCCTAGCTGTAATACCCTTTATCAGCCCCCAGATGGCAGGTGTACACCGCTAGTTGTACTTTCTTTTATCCGCCACCAGATGGCGTCCTTGTTTGTTTTTCTTATTTCCTTATTTATTCTGTCTCTGTCAGCCGGGTGACCTTCCTCTTATCTCTTCCTAATTCCCTTCTCTCTCATGAAGTTCATATTAGGACTACTCAGATCAGTTCCATTACCCAAATCACGTTTTTCATTTACCTATGTAAAGAATTTAAATTTTTTTATATTTTAAATATTAGTTACCTTAAGTCTTCAATCAATCTCCAAAACGCTATTGTAATGAGAAAATAGGAAATTTAGTAATATCCACACATTCAGATCTTTTGAATCTTATATATCTTTGTTTCTTCTCTGTCAGTCTTCTTTGGTCTCTGTCAGTATTTTTTATCTAAGTCAGTCTTTTTGATCTCTGTCAGTCTTATTCGTAACATGTTATGGCCTCGGCGTCTTTTAATTTGTGCCCGATTCAAGCAACGGTGTGTCTGGCTAGTTAAGCTCCTCACTCGTCAGTGCCGGTAGCCCCTGGAACACACCCTAATCTCAGATTAGGTTGCACGGATGCAATCTATTGCATGAATCGTCTGTCTTTTCTCCAATCTGAATTAGTTTTAAGGGTTCGTGCGTCACAGAAGTGTTGCGCCCGTCCCGCGCAGGTCCTGGACCTCGCTTTTTACCTTGTTTCTGTTGCGCCAAGACAGGGTCCAAAACCCCTTTCACAGGGTACCAGACCTCTCACAGGCCATTCCCTTTCACATAGCCTTTCATTGCTTCAAAAAAACAGAACTGTATTATTTTACCTCCTTTCTCCTCTCCGCACACTCACAATCTATATCAATGCCTATATAACTAATGCAGAATTGGTTTTAACAGGTTTCTGCAGATTCGGCATCGTGCTCATCCTCGGAAGGAGAAGAAGGAGAAGGAGAACAAGGAGAAGAACAAGGAGAAGGAGAAGAGGACGCCCACTGCGATATTCCACGCCACGATGCCCCTAAAACTCTTCCACACGTACTCTAGACTGCTGCGCTTCGACGACCGTGAGAGACTCGCCGAGGACAAATAGACGGCCGTGAGAGATGTCTGGGACGCGTGGGTGGCTCGGCTGCCGCACATCTACAACCCGGGGCCCGAAGTGACCGTGGACGAGCAACTGGTTCCGTTCAGAGGTTATTCATTTCATTATTATGATTATTTTCCTTTCTTCTTCTTCTTCTTCTTCTTCTTCTTCTTCTTCTTCTTAGGCCAGTGTGCTTTCAGACAGTACATGCCCAGCAAGCCGGCCAGATACGGGATCAAGTCGTGGGTGGCCTGCGACGCCAGATCCAGCTACGCTTCGAAGATGCAAATCTACACCGGAAAGCCCAGCGGAGGGCGCCCGGAGAGGAACCAGGGGATGCAGGTCGTGCTCGATGTCACGGAGGGACTGCGCAGCGTCAACGTCACGCGTGACAATTACTTTGTCAAGCCCGAGCTCCCCCCGGAGCTGCTCGCGGTCAAGGGAAGAGAGGTGTTCTCCTCCAGGTTCGCCTTCACGCCCGCCGCCACTCTGGTGTCCTACGTCCCAAAGAAAAACAGGAACGTGGTGCTCCTGAGCACGCGGCACGCCGAGGATGCTCAACCCGAGCGTCCGGCCTCCTCCCTGGCCCTAGTCCCCGCCGCCGCAGCAGCAGCCCCACCGCTCGGGGCGAGTAAGAGGTGTCAGATATGCCCCACGAAAAAGGCTCACAGCCAACCGCCGGGGGAAGCAGGGACAACACAAGGGTTAAAAATTGCGTTCTAAATGACATAAAAAGGCAGTTTAGTATGTCGTCCAAAATATGTTAAAAAAGTCAAAATGTCGTTCTAAATCATCTAAAAAGGCAGTTTAGTATGTTGTCTAAAATATAAGAAAAAAAGTCATACTTCGGTATGTCGTCCAAAATGTTTTAAAAATGTCGTTCTAAATGACATAAAAAGGCAGTTTTGTATGTCGTCCAAAATATGAAAAAAAAATGAAAAAAAGTCATTCTTCGGTTTGTCGTCCAAAATAGGTTAAAAAAGTCCAAATGTCGTTCTAAATCATCTAAAAAGGCAGTTTAGTATGTTGTCTAAAATATAAGAAAAAAAGTCATGTCGTCCAAAGTGTTCATCTTACACCTGATCTAAGAATACTGGTAGTTAGCTCTCTTGTTCTGTCACAGCTGGATTATTGTCAGATAGTATGGGCAAATGCCACTGTGGTATATTCAGCTGATATAGATAACATATATGGCTGGGACACATTTAAGTTAGAGGGCCTTGGCTTCGGATTTTGCATAGACATGGGCATAAAACATAGTGACAGTTTAAAGCTGGACCCCTCGAGTCTGGATCTTAAGACTCCCTAAAATTCCTATCGCCAGGTGTTAATTGTTATCTCTCTCTCTCTCTCCGTGACTGTTCTTTGACCTGTTGTGTTTATGTACGAAATGCCCTTTCCTTGACCTGTTAGATGGGTGGGTTTCCATCTTTATGTACGAAGCATGTTCCTACTCAGAGCCCCCCCATGTGTGACGTTATTTTATCTCTCTTTTGGGCGTAAACAATTTCTCTATATGAACGCTTGTCCAAGACCAGCAAGACAGACTTCAGAATTGGCTGAGAAGATCTCCGGGCTGACCGGTGCCCGTCCTGACCTGTAACTTCTGTGTGTAATAAACTTTGTTATACAAGTAAGAACAGTGTCCGCGAAGATTCCTTCATCATCATCAGCTTCATCACCTCTGCTCCAAAGATACAACAAATTGGCGTCACGAACAACGCGGGCTGGGGCCAGTGGCATCTTCCGCATCTTCACACGGTGAGAATTTCTCAAATTTTCTGGACGCTGGTTCGTTCAGCGAGATTATTGTGTGTCTGATGTCTGGTCACACCGTAAAGAACCTTTTCTTTTTTATGGACATGTCATGATGTGTTGATGATTGAAGTGAAACTCCGTGCTAAATTCGATTTTATTTGATGTAGTATACGACACAAATAAAAGGGGGATTATTATAAGAGAAGATAAAAAAGTGAAGAAAGGAAATAAGATCAATACAAGAGATGTATTGTAGGTGTAGAATAGCTTCATTGTAACGATAAGGTGAACTAAATAACATCGTGCAAGATTAATGAAGACTGGGTCCTTAACTTCTTAAACAGTAAGACATGTGTAGATTAAACACTGCGTTACAGTTGGCTTTGACATAGTCAGGAATTGAGTTAAAACGAGAAAAATTGGGATAATCCTGGATCCAGGAAATTTGAATAAATAAATGTAAACAGTGATAAGGGAATAAGGAAAGAGAAATAGGATTAAAGAGCTGATCAGGGAAAGACGCCGCAGAATCTGGATAGACAAATAAAATGCCCTCAAGAAGAGGAGGAGATAGAATGGGCCGCTTTACCAGTCTAATAAACTGGAGATTGTAGAATTATAGATTCGATTGACAGTTCCCACTCTGAACATTGTTGACGAACAGTGTCTGAAGCAGCCTCTCATCGGATATCTACGTCTCATAGGTAGCATAAATTTAAGAGAATAAGAGAGAAAAGTGCGCGGCAAAAAGCATGCTATATAAATGTGTAGTATGAATGATTTGTTTTTGGGAATTTAAGAAGAGTGCTGTTTGCTATATAAATGTGTGGTATGAATGATTTGTTTTGGGAATTTAAGAAGAGTGCTGTTTGCGTTTTTTGAGTTTAATTTGCAGTGTTTTGCGTTTTTGAGTTGAATTTGCAGTGTTTTTCATTGTGCAAGGTGTGTGCGTGCATGAACAGCCTTGAGAGTTTTTCATGTGTGCAATGTGTGTGTGTAAAATGTGTGTGTGAAGCGCAGCCATTACTGTGCTTCAGCTGTGTGTGATAAACTGCAACAGGGGTGGTACATGTGGGTTAGGTTAATAATAAATAAATATAAAAAACAATGAGCCTCTTCTTCAGAGGACGTAGTGATGATTGAATAAATAAAAATAAAACAAATGAGCCTTTTTTCAGAGGACGTAGTGATGATTGAATAAATAAAAATAATAACCAATGAGCCTTTTTTCAGAGGACGTAGTGATGATTGCATAAATAAAAATAAAACAATGAGCCTCTTTTAAAGGACTAATGAATTAACTTATAAGGAAATATATTTTACTTTCTGTAGTCCCCCTCCACTCGCCCCCACCTTCCCCCTGTACCATACATATGTGTGTGTGTGACAGGTCCCCACCTCTGTAATTAACAGCCTCTTGGGAGGTGTGTGTGTATGAGAAGTTCACTGCCTGAGCAAGGAAGGAGTGTAAATCTTCATGAGATAAGCAATGTGTGTGTGTGACAGGCCCCCACCTCTGTGATTAACAGCCTCTTAGGAGACGCAGGGACAAAGTTATAAAAGTTTTAAAAACAATTCTTTAATGGGGTTTAGTTTAAGCTAAAAAAACAAATTGGTTTGGTTTTTTGAGGAAGCGAATTGTGCAGACGTATTATAAAAAATATTGTTTGTTTTATTTCCCCCTTGGATATGTTTGTTTTTCTAAAAAAAATCTTTTTGTTTCCTTTGGTTT
>VCHM03000289.1:0-19932 GCA_006182925.3 Reinhardtius hippoglossoides
TTCGCAGCAGAGCTTAAGCCCGGCACCCAGGAGGTGCATGAAAAATCTGGTGGCTCTACCTCAACCACAAGTACCATAAAGACCTCTAAATTTTGTCTCAGCTGCTGACTGCACAGTGGGCCTGTACTGAATGGACACTGAAAAGGGCCACTGTCTGGGCCCCTTAGCAGCTAGAGGTCTGACATTTTGGATGAGCTCTCCCCTGCGGCCCTGGGTGGCTCAGCCCGGTTTTCAAAGTTCTGCCAGTTACAGGTCCAAAGATGATGCCAGAGGCCAGTTGATCCTGAAACCCACACAGGTGCAGTTCGGTCCCCGAACCACCCAGGGACCCCATATTTACACCAGAGCTTAAGGTCGGCACCCAGGAGGTGCTTGACAAATCTGGTGGCTCTAGCTCAACCAAAAGTAAAAAAACACCTAACTTTTGTCTCAGCTGCTGACTGCACAGTGGGCCTGTACTGAATGGATTCTGAAAAGGGCCACTGTCTGGGCCCCTTGGCAGCTAGACGTCTGAAATTTTGGATGAGCTCTCCCCTGCGGCCCTTGGTGGCTCAGCCCAGTTTTCAAAGTTCTGCCAGTTACAGGTCCAAAGATGATGCCAGAGGCCAGTTGATCCTGAAACCCACACAGGTGCAGTTTGGTCCCCGAACCACCCAGGGACCCCATATTCGCAGCAGAGCTTAAGCCCGGCACCCAGGAGGTGCATGAAAAATCTGGTGGCTCTACCTCAACCAGAAGTACCATAAAGACCTCTAAATTTTGTCTCAGCTGCTGACTGCACAGTGGTTCTGTACTGAAAGGACACTGAAAAGGGCCACTGTCTGGGCCCCTTAGCAGCTAGAGGTCTGACATTTTGGATGAGCTCTCCCCTGCGGCCCTTGGTGGCTCAGCCCGGTTTTCAAAGTTCTGCCAGTTACAGGTCCAAAGATTATGCCAGAGGCCAGTTGATCCTGAAACCCACACAGGTGCAGTTCGGTCCCCGAACCACCCAGGGACCCCATATTTGCACCAGAGCATAGGGTCGGCACCCAGGAGGTTCTTGAAAAATCTGGTGGCTCTAGCTCAACCAGAAGTTTAAAAAAAAACTCTAACTTTTGTCTCAGCTGCTGATTGCACAGTGGGCCTGTACTGAATGGACACTGAAAAGGGCCACTGCCTGGGCCCCTTAACAGCTAGAGGTCTGAAATTTGGGATGAGCTCTCCCCTGCGGCCCTTGGTGGCTCAGCCCGGTTTTCAAAGTTCTGCCAGTTACAGGTCCAAAGATGATGCCAGAGGCCAGTTGATCCTGAAACCCACACAGATGCAGTTCGGTCCCCGAACCACCCAGGGACCCTATATTCGCAGCAGATCTTAAGCCCGACACCCAGGAGGTGCATGACCAATCTGGTGGCTCTACCTCAACCAGAAGTACCATAAAGACATCTAAATTTTGTCTCAGCTGCTGACTGCACAGTGGGCCTGTACTGAATGGACACTGAAAAGGGCCACTGTCAGGGCCCCTTAGCAGCTAGAGGTCTTAAATTTTGGATGAGCTCTCCCCTGCGGCCCTTGGTGGCTCAGCCCGGTTTTCAAAGTTCTGCCAATTTCAGGTCCAAAGATGATGCCAGAGGCCAGATGATCCCGAAACCCACACAGGTGCAGTTCGGTCCCCGAACCACCCAGGCACCCTATATTTGCACCAGAGCTTAAGGTCGGCACCCAGGAGGTGCTTGAAAAATCTGGTGGCTCTAGCTCAACCAGAAGTACAAACGCACGTCACCTCTTCCTAAAATCTGCTCAATAAAAAGAGATGCCCGGGCCGGTGTAGTTTCGGGCCCCTTAGCAGCGAGAGGTCTGAAATTTTGGATGAGCTCTCCCCTGCGGCCCTTGGTGGCTCAGCCCGGTTTTCAAAGTTCTGCCAGTTACAGGTCCAAAGATGATGCCAGAGGCCAGTTGATCCTGAAACCCACACAGGTGCAGTTCGGTCCCCGAACCACCCAGGGACCCCACATTTGCACCAGAGCATAGGGTCGGCACCCAGGAGGTTCTTGAAAAATCTGGTGGCTCTAGCTCAACCAGAAGTTTAAAAAAAAAACTCTAACTTTTGTCTCAGCTGCTGATTGCACAGTGGGCCTGTACTGAATGGACACTGAAAAGGGCCACTGCCTGGGCCCCTTAACAGCTAGAGGTCTGAAATTTGGGATGAGCTCTCCCCTGCGGCCCTTGGTGGCTCAGCCCGGTTTTCAAAGTTCTGCCAGTTCCAGGTCCAAAGATGATGCCAGAGGCCAGTTGATCCTGAAACCCACACAGATGCAGTTCGGTCCCCGAACCACCCAGGGACCCTATATTCGCAGCAGATCTTAAGCCCGACACCCAGGAGGTGCATGACCAATCTGGTGGCTCTACCTCAACCAGAAGTACCATAAAGACATCTAAATTTTGTCTCAGCTGCTGACTGCACAGTGGGCCTGTACTGAATGGACATTGAAAAGGGCCACTGTCAGGGCCCCTTAGCAGCTAGAGGTCTTAAATTTTGGATGAGCTCTCCCCTGCGGCCCTTGGTGGCTCAGCCCGGTTTTCAAAGTTCTGCCAGTTTCAGGTCCAAAGATGATGCCAGAGGCCAGTTGATCCCGAAACCCACACAGGTGCAGTTCGGTCCCCGAACCACCCAGGCACCCTATATTTGCACCAGAGCTTAAGGTCGGCACCCAGGAGGTGCTTGAAAAATCTGGTGGCTCTAGCTCAACCAGAAGTACAAACGCACGTCACCTCTTCCTAAAATCTGCTCAATAAAAAGAGATGCCCGGGCCGGTGCAGTTTCGGGCCCCTTAGCAGCGAGAGGTCTGAAATTTTGGATGAGCTCTCCCCTGCGGCCCTTGGTGGCTCAGCCCGGTTTTCAAAGTTCTGCCAGTTACAGGTCCAAAGATGATGCCAGAGGCCAGTTGATCCTGAATCCCACACAGGTTCAGTTCGGTTCCTGAACCACCCAGGGACACCATATTTGCACCAGAGCTTAAGGTCGGCACCAAGGAGGTGATTGAAAAATCTGGTGGCTCTAGCTCAACCAGAAGTAAAAAAAAACACCTCAAACTTTTGTATCAGCTGCTGATATCACAGTGGGCCTGTACTGAATGGACACTGAAAAGGGCCACTGCCTGGGCCCCTTAACAGCTAGAGGTCTGAAATTTTGGATGAGCTCTCCCCTGCGGCCCTTGGTGGCTCAACCCGGTTTTCAAAGTTCTGCCAGTTACAGGTCCAAAGATGATGCCAGAGGCCAGTTGATCCTGAAACCCACTGTCATGTGAATTTCTGCAAAGTCAAGCACAAGTCATACAGTTGTCTCTTGGTAAGTTTAATTCACACCTGCAGGTGGACTCAGAGTACAAATCACCAGAAGGACATTATACAATGAGCAAAGACTTAGAGGAGAATGAACATCTTTATACACTACAAGCCCCTCCGTAAGTGGAGCAAAAGGTTTATCAATCAGCTTCTTTGATCTCTGCTCAGGGTGAGCAGACTTCCTGTCTCCGTAGTGACCTCTTTCATGTTCCATCTGTCCCAGAGATCCCTTATCTTCATTTACAAGACAAAAGACCCCCTTCTGTATACATGTAAGAAATCCCTGCACCCTTCCACTCAAGCGCCTTGGGGGACCCCTGCAGTGAGCATCTTGCCAGGTGTCACACAGAGGGAGAGAAGCCATAAACATTTATTACCTTAAGCAACACTTGTATAGTTACATTAACCCATGGGAACCACATCTGTTCACTCATCCTTCAACATAGATGTCTCTTTCGTCTATATTATAACACAAATGTTAAAACTGCCAATACAATCCCCCCTTTGAGCCTAAAAGGCTCAACATCCTTTAAACATTGTTATATCATCTCATCATCCTGGAAGGGAAAAGAATAGGATAAATTAGATTCAGGAAGTTGAACATATTGTCCAATCATGGACTTGATTAAGGAAGTAACCATAGTCCTAACAAAAGGGACAATAAAACAGGTCAACAATACTAATACACAAAATGAAATCAGAATAGGCATCAAAAATTTCAACAACACATTCTTCCAACCCGTTAAAGTTACCCATGACTCCCAATTCCACCCCTCAGGAATTTGAGAGTCTTTGTTCTTCTCCTCGAACAATAAGTCATTTAGATGGGAAACTATATGCGTCATATTGTCAGAAATATCTGGTATGTATGTGCAGCATTCTGTTCCAATTATGTGGCAAACACCTCCTTGACTTGCGAGCATCAAGTCTAACGCCATCCTATTCTGCAGAGCCACATTTCTGAGGCCCTGAATACTGGGAAAGAGATAAAAACCCTCACCTACTAACGCTGTTAAATTTTCCAGTTCCAGAACAATCTCATCTATCCTGTGTGCGTTGCTCACAGTTCCCCACCAGGGGAAGAGCCCTCCGAATCCTTTCTCCACTGGAGACACTCTTACTGTGGAACGCTTATGTCTGGATGGCACATAATAGTGAGCATAATCTGTATGGAAGTAGGTGAGGTTAGGGAACAAGGTAACAGAGGGCACTAGTTTAGCAAGATAACAAGTCCCACACCACCCCGGTCGGAGTGACTGGTAAGCATATTTCCCACACACCCACACATGTTCCCTTAAAGACCCATACCCATCACTAGAAGGCATTATAACAACCGGATTGTCATAACCTGGTCTATGTAAACTGATGGTATTAGTTAAATTTAACGGAGCAAAATATGGCCCATTATATTTGCATGTATCTGTTTTCCCTTGATCCCATATCATTCCACAGGTAGCTATAACTTTTTCCTTGCATGGTGAAGTTCCTAGATAGTGATCCTCAGCCAAAACACATTGTCTTGTGAAACAAACAGTACCTAACTGTCCGGTGGGGTTTATCGTCATCACGGGTTGGTGAATTTCCTGATCCGCTACCAAAGACATATTCCAGAACCGGGCTATGGAGTTCCCATAATTAACTACACTGATATTCAGTAGTTTAAGGTTATCATTCATGTCTCGCACCTTCCTATTTTTCATTGAAACACCCTGAGTGAAAGCTACCATTACCCCTAATGTCTCTGAGGTGTTTAGTGGGATGGTCTTTAGCGGGAGAGTAGTACCCGCACCATGAGGGAGTTTTGCACAGACATAACAGCTCTCATTAGTGATCTTCCTAGCAGTTACCTTCATGGCTGCATACCATAAATTATTTTCAGGCTTTAACTGTTCATCAGAGAGGTCAAACAAAAGTTCTCTTTTTGTTATGTCTTTCATGCTTAAGTTGTTTTGGTCTTGTTCTCCCTGCCAAATCTTCACTTGCCACAGCAGCAGTGGCAGGACGAAATGACAGTCAGCAAGAACAGGGAGCACTTCCCTTTCTTCCAACCGCACACCATCCGTCCCATCAGATGCCACTGTTCGTCCGTCGGCGCCATCGAATATCAGCAGTGTCTTCCTTGCCAACCCCTTAAATCAGTGGGTCGACTCTCTGAGTTGAGAGAAGTGTGGCTTTAAAGGTTTCCACACCCCTGCTTACTTGCAGGCACGAAACAATCGAAGGCTGAAGACACACTTGCTGACATCAATGCACGTTCTGTCCTGAAGAATCCACTCCTGGCTCGGGTATCCTCCTGCAATGGCTTGCATGTATCCAGGTTGCCCTCTCCGCGACCTTCACTGCCGTCTGTGTGGTGAGAAGTACTTGATAGGGCCCGTTCCACCGACGTGCTCTCCAGTTCTTCCTCCTCAGGTCCTTCACCACAATCCAGTCTCCTGGTTTCAGATTATGCAGTTCCCCGTCTATGGATTTTGGTAGGGCGTCCTTCACCTGTCTGTGGATGTCAAAGAGTACAGAGGACAGATTTATACAATATCGCAACATTTCATTTTCACATTGACTAGTCTGGGGAAGCTGTCTCTTAACAGGACCAATTCCTGTCTCCATTGGCCGTGCAAAGAGAATCTCATAAGGGCTCAAACCATTCTTACCCTAGCCCTCATATACATCAAAACAATCGGCAAAGCTTTTGTCCAGGTCAGCCCTGTTTCCTCACAGCATTTTACCATTTTCTCTTTCCACTGCCCCTCCACTAGCAGGGTGGTAGGCACAATGTTGCCTCATGTCGATACCCAGATACTCACCAACACTCTTTAAAGCTGCGCTTACAAACGGTGTACCGTTATCACTGGATATCTTTCTCGGAATTCCCCATCGCGGAATGAATTCCCCGAGCAGTGCTTTTGCCACTGCTGAAGAATCCTGTTTCGATGTGGGGAAAGCTTCCACCCATTTGGAAAACATGTCAACAACAACAAGACAGTACTTCTTTCCCTCACTTTGTGTTAGCTCAATAAAATCCATCTGTAAATGATCAAATGGTTCGTTTGGTGCTGGTTGTGCACTTTGTGCAATCTGGATACCTCTACCTATATTATTTGTAGCGCAAATTACACATTTCTATGTTTGCGAGTAGTTTGAGAATCCTTTTGTAAACCAATATCTCTGTATTTCTGCTTGCATGCCCCCTTTGATACATGGTCTTTACCTGTATCAACTTAGCATAATAAGGAAACAGATATCTTGGCAAACACGGCTTTCCATTTAGCCCACACCACACTTTGTCAGAAACATAACAGCCTGCTTTCTTCCAATCTGATTTTTCCTCTGGTGTTGCCCTCGTCTGCAGCTCCTGTAAATCAGCATCAGGTGTTATGGTCACATCCAAAACAAACACATCATTGACCGGCAGGCTGCGTTTTGCTGCAGCCTTCGCAGCAGCATCTGCCCTTGCATTTCCCTTTGAATCAAGTTCTTTAGTATGTGCTTCACATTTACAGATTGCAATCAGTCTGGGTAGCAACACAGCATCAAGAAGAGCAGCAACTAATGTATGATGTGTAATGGGTTTACCTGTAGAGGTTAGAAACTTCCTATTAGCCCAAAGTCTGCCAAAATCATGTGCCACCCCCCATGCGTATCTACTATCAGTGTAGATGTTTACACTCCTGTCTCTAGCATATTTGCATGCTTCAGTCAACGCAACTAATTCTGCAGCCTGTGCAGAATACTGTGATGGGAGTGGTTCAGCCATAACTGTATCATACAAAGTTGTTACTGCAAAACCCACTTGGTTTCTACTAGTTGCTGGATCTCTTGATGCTGAGCCGTCAACAAACAGCTCCATTTCTGCATTTATCAGCGGTATATCCTGTAAATCTGGTCTGGGAGAACAAATTTCAGTTATTACTGCAACGCAATCATGTGGCTCTCCATCACCTGGTGTAGGGAGGAGACTAGCAGGGTTAAGAACAGTGCATCTCTTAATAGTGATGTTTGGCATTTCAAGTAACACTGTATTATACCTGAGCCACCTAGCTGTTGAAAGGTGGGCAGTCTTCTGTTCAAGCAAAATCATTGAAACAGCGTGTGGCACAAGTAAAGTCAGATCAGCATAACCCACAACATCACGTGATGCCATCACAGCCTTCTCAGCTGCTGCCACAGCTCTGAGACAGGTTGGAAGTCCTGCTGCCACAGAGTCAAGTCGTGAGGAGAAATAGGCTACTCGTCTCAGTCGTCCCCCATGGTCCTGCATCAGCACAGATGTCATGTACCCACCTCTTTCATCCACAGTCTGTGTAAAGTGCCTGGTACAGTCTGGTAGGCCTAATGTCGGAGGAGATTGCATAGCCAATTTCAAATCAACAAACGCTTTCTCAGCTTCTGTTGTCCAAGTGACTCTGTTGTTTGCAGTGAGGCCTTTCCCATACACAATTGCTGCTAATGGTGCCTCTATTTCCGCATAATGTGGAATCCACTGCCGACAATATGAAGTCATCCCTAAAAAACTCATGACTTGTTTCTTTGTTTCTGGCTTTGGGATAGTTTGAATAGCTTCAATTCGTTTGGGTGAGAGGGTTTTACCCTCCGAAGTGATTATGTGACCCAGAAAGGTAACTTTTTCTGAAACAAACTTTATTTTAGACAAACTAACCTTATGTCCATTTGCCGCTAGATGTTTTAGTAACGCCACTGTGTCCTGTACACATGTTTCCTTTTTGGGGGAACAGATCATTAAATCATCCACATATTGTAAAAGGGCACTACCTCCTGGTAGTTCCAGTGATTCCAGATTGTCCCTTAATGCTGTATTAAAAATTGTGGGTGACTCACACAACCCCTGACAAAGGCGTGTGTAAATGTGTACATTTTTCCCTCAAAAGAGAATGCAAACCAGTACTGGCTGTCGGGGTGAATAGGAACACTGAAAAATGCATTTGACAAATCTACCACAGAAAACCATTTACTTTCCGATGGAACCTGTGAAAGAATAGTATTAGGGTTTGGAACATTCGGTGCACGAGCCTGGATTGCAGCATTCACAGCTTGCAAGTCCTGCACAAATCTCCATGCTTGTGGTTGTCCAGCTTCCTTCATTTTCTTTACAGGAAAAATAGGTGTACGAACAGGAGATTTATCACATGGAACTATCACTCCAGCCTTTAAAAGAGATTCAAAAACTGGTTTAATACCTTCCACTGCTTCCTTTTTCAATGGATATTGATTTTGACATGGCCTATACGATGATTTAGGTATTATTACTATTGGGTCTGCTCCTTTGATCAAACCCACATCATATTTGTGCTCAGCCCACAGACATGACGGTACCTGTTTCAATTCAGGAATGTCATTTATGTTTAGCACAAAACTGGATCCTTCATCTATCATATCAAGAGGTTCTCCTACTTGTGGTGTATGTTTAACATTGACAAAATCTATATCAGGAATGAGTTCAACACTCCTGATTGCATTTATCACTGCAGGAAATCTCCTGCGATTCACCTTCAACCCTCTGTGAAAATCAATATTAGGATCAGATGTTTTCTCCCATCCCGTAGCCGCGTTACACCTTTTAGTCCATGGTTCCAAATCCTTCCATTCTTTTTGTCTGGGTTTGATTAGTGGAATATGGGGATCAGAATTTGACATTTTAAACAAATCCTGTGTGATTGAGTCAGTCAGAGCTACTGATACCACACAGTGATCATTGTTCCAGTATAGCCAATTCAACCTGAGTTTGTCTTTACCCTGGCCTTCTCTATACCAATCTTTCTCAAACAAATGATCTGCTCCAACAGAGATGTGTGCTGTACAATGTAAGCTTTGTGTTGTCATAACAGTCTGTAAATAAATCTGTAGTAAGTGCCTCTGCCTCTTGCAGGAGGATGCTATTTACAGAAGTGAGAGCAGAGTCTGGAATCCTCCATTGATATGCATATATCAAATCCTCTTTACCATACTTCAATCAATCAATCAATCAAATTTTATTTGTATAGCCCATATTCACAAATCACAATTTGTCTCATAGGGCTTTAACAGGGTGTGACATCCTCTGCCCTTAACCCTCAACAAGAGTAAGGAAAAACTACTAAAAACCCTTTTAACAGGGTAAAAAGAACGTAGAAACCTCAGAGAGAGCCACATGTGAGGGATCCCTCTCCCAGGATGGACAGAAGTGCAATAGATGTCAAGTGTAAACATGACCAAGATAAAGGTTTTAGCAGCATTGATAAGGGTAAACAGGTGAATTGGTGGATTAATGTCATTAACGGTCAAGTATCTGAGGAGAAGTACTCCTCTCTGTATCAGCAGTCCTGCTGCAATCATAGTCTATGGACAGCAGCCAGCAAGATCATGATACACCATCAAGATCGGATGCCACTATAGTCCACAGTCATTGTCCACTGCCGCCATTTAGGATCCATCGTCAGCTGCCACCTCGGTCGTGGTCCACCACCATTATCGGATGCCAACACGATAAAGGATCCGCCTTTATTACCACGATCAGCCAGCACGATACAGAATCCGCCATACTGGATCCACCATTATGATCTCTGATACACGATCCACAGAGCCTAATCCATGATGTGGCCACAGCTGCGGCCCCGGATCTGCGGACGATAGGGCAAAGGGACTCCGGGGAAGAAGTCAAGTCAGTAACATGTATTGATGGGATATGAATTACATTGATGTGATAACAGTTTGAGAAGTGGAAGGAGAAGCTGGAAAGAGAAGCTCCGAGTGTCATGTGTCCCCCGACCTTCTAGACCTATAGCAGCATAACTAAGAGCAGGTCCAGGATAAGCCTGGACCGGCTCTAACTATAAGCTTTATCAAAAAGGAAGGTTTTAAGCCTACTCTTAAACATACAGATGGTGTCTGCCTCCCGAATTGAAAGTGGGAGATGATTCCACAGGAGAGGTGCTTGGTAGGTGAAGGTTCTGGCTCCTACTCTACTTTTAGAGACTTTCGGGACGACAAGTAATCCTGAGTTCTGGGAGCGCAGTGCTCTAGTGGGGTTATATGGTACTATCAGCTCTTTAAGATATAGTGGTGCCATATTATTAAGGGCCTTGAAGGTGAGGAGAAGAATTTTAAATTCTATTCTAGATTTAACCGGAAGCCAGTGTAGTGAAGCTAATACTGGAGAAATGTGCTCTCTTTTATTGGTTCTTGTCAGGACACGTGCTGCGGCATTTTGGACAAGCTGCAGAGTCTTTAACGATTTACTGCTGGAGCCTGATAGTAATGAATTACAATAATCCAATCTGGATGTAACAAAAGCGTGGACTAGTTTTTCTGCATCCTTTTGCGAGAGGACATGTCTGATTTTTGCAATATTACGCAAGTGAAAAAAGGCAGTCCTAGAAATTAGTTTTAGGTGAGAATTAAAGGATAAATCAGGGTCGAAGATCACTCCCAAGTTCCTGACTGTTTCATTGGAAGCAAGGGCAATGTCGTCTAGCGCAGCTATATTATTAGATATTGTATCTCTAAGGTGTTTAGGGCCAAGTATTAGAACCTCTGTTTTATCTGAGTTTAATAAGAGAAAATTGCGGGTCATCCAGGTTTTTATGTCCTTGAGACATGCTTGGAGTTTAGTTATTTGATTACTTTGTTCAGGTTTTATTGACAAATATAACTGGGTGTCATCCGCATAGCAGTGGAAATTTACCGAGTGTGTCCTGATAATGTTTCCGAGTGGAAGCATATATAATGAGAATAAAATTGGGCCGAGCACAGAGCCCTGTGGAACACCATGGTTAACTTTGGTGCGCACAGATGACTCATCATTAATTTGCACGAATTGGGAGCGATCAGAAAAATAGGATTTAAACCAGTTTAGGGCTGTTCCTTTAATGCTAATTAACTGTTCCAGTCTCTGTAATAAAATGTTATGGTCAATTGTGTCGAAAGCTGCACTAAGATCTAACAGAACGAGGACCGACACAAACCCCTGATCTGAAGCTATTAGAAGGTCATTAGTGACTTTAACCAAGGCTGTCTCTGTGCTATGATTAGCTCTAAACCCCGACTGAAAGTCTTCATATATATTATTTTCCTGGAGAAACTCACCCAGCTGATTGGCTACAACTTTTTCTAGTATTTTAGACAGGAAGGGGAGATTAGATATAGGTCTGTAATTTGCTAAAACCTCTGGGTCTAAGGTGGGTTTTTTAAGAAGGGGTTTGATTACAGCTATTTTAAAAGACTGTGGTACATATCCTGATGATAATGACAGATTTATTGTGTTTAGTAACGAACTATCAATTAGGGGCAGAATTTCTTTAAGTAATTTTGTAGGAATGGGATCTAAGATACAAGTTGTTGGTTTAGAACCTGAGATTAGTTTGGTCAGCTGATCAAGGGTGATCAGAGAGAAGCTGTCTAAATAATCGGTAGGATTCTCAGCCGTTTCTGAGATTTCTGTTCTTGGTAGGGTATTAGTGCCAATTGAGAGCAGGAGATGGTTGATTTTATTTCTAATAGTTAGAATTTTATCATTAAAGAAATTCATAAAGATATTGCTATTTAGGGATCGAGGAATACTGGGTTCGGTGGAGGTGTGACTTTCTGTCAGCCTGGCTACAGTGCTGAGAGAAACCTGGGGTTGTTTTTATTCTCTTCTATTAGTTTTGAGTAGTAGGCAGCTCTTGCTTTGTGGAGGGCCTTCTTATATGCTTTAACACTACTCTTCCAGTCTAGGAGATATTCAATACGGTTGCTGGAGCGCCACCTCCTTTCTAGTTTTCTTGATACTTGTTTAAACTCATGTGTCTTGGAATTATACCACGGAGCTAATTTACTATGTTTTACACATTTCTTTTTTAGAGGCGCTATTGAGTCTAATGTTAATCGTAATGAGTTTACAGAGCTATCGACGAGATGGTCAATCTCAGTGGAACTCGCGTTTTTAATGAATTTGTTGTTCATATCGACGGATAATACGGGTTTAAATGTAATTGGAATTATTTCCTTAAATTTAGCTACAGCACAATCAGGTAAACATCTAGAAAATGAGTTTATTATTAGTGGCATATATTCTGATAGTGAAAAATCAAAGGTTATTAAATTATGGTCGGATAGAATTGGATTGTGCGGAAGTACCGTTAGATGTTCAATTTTGACACCGTATGATAGTATAAGGTCAAGTGTGTGGTTACAACAATGAGTAGGTTGGTGTACACACTGACTGAAACCAATTGAGTCTAATATCGAAATAAATGCTACGCTAAGGCTATCTTTATTATATCAACATGAATATTAAAGTCACCAACAATAATAATTTTATCGGTCTTTAGGACGAGGTTTGATAAAAACTCAGGGAATTCCGTTAAAAATTCAGTATAAGCCCCAGGGGCACGGTAAACTACAGCAAATATGATTGGCTGTTGGTGTTTCTTGGATTGGCGTGGAAGACTAAGAACAAGACATTCAAATGAGTTGTAGCTTAGTTTAGGTTTAGGATTAATTGATAGACTGGAGTTAAAAATAGCAGCAACTCCACCTCCTCGACCAAATTCTCTGGGAACGTGTGTATTTACATGACTGGGGGGAGTAGATTCATTTAGACTGACATATTCATCAGGATGCAGCCACGTCTCAGTGAGGGACAATACATCTATTTTGTTATCTGAGACTAGTTCATTAACTAAAATAGCCTTAGATGATAATGATCTGATGTTTAAAAGACCACATTTAAAGGTCTTTGTTTCCTGAGTTGTTGCAGAGGTTGTGTTAATTTGTATTCGATTTTTTTGTGGAATTCTCCCTCTGTCATTGTTTGATTTAACTAATTTAATGGGACGGTGGACAGACACAATCTCTATCGGTTTGTGGTTGTGTGACTGGTCCAGAGGGAGCGCAGAGAAGTGTTTAGCACTGCAGCTCTGCTTCCTGGTCCCAACTCTGGGTTGTCATTTAATAGACTGAGTAATATTCCTATATAAGAGAGATGCCCCATCCCAAGTGGGATGAACGCCGTTTCTCCTAACAAGACCAGGTTTCCTCCAAAACGTTTGCCAATTATCTACAAAGCCCACACCGTTTACAGGACACCACTTCGACAGCCAGCGGTTAAAAGACAACATGCGGCTAAACATGTCATCACCTGTGGTGTTCGGGAGAGGGCCAGAGAAAACTACTGTGTCCGACATCGTTTTTGCGAAAGCACACACTGACTCCACATTAACTTTAGTGACCTCCGACATACGAAGCCGGGAGTCGTTGCTGCCGACGTGAATTACGATCTTACTATATTTACGTTTAGTTTTAGCCAGCAGCTTCAGTTTAGATTCGATGTCGCCGGCTCTGGCCCCTGGAATGCAATTGACTATGGTCGCTGGTGTCGCTAACCTCACGTTTCTCAGAACCGAGTCGCCAATGACCAGAGTTTGTTTCTCAACGTGTGCGTCGCTGAGTGGAGAAAATCTATTTGAAACGTGAGCTGATGGGTCTTTAATAGTGGGCTTTTTAAGGGTAGCACTATGCCCCCTCCGGACAGTCACCCAGCCGCCCTGGGCTCCCGGCTGCACGGGACAAGTCGAGGGACTGCTAACGGAGGCTAAGCTAGGTGGCTCCGCGGTGGCTAGCGGGGGCTGGCTAACTACAGCTAACGGAGGTTCTAAGCAGCGGAGCCGAGCTTCTAAGTCGCTAAGCCTCGCCTCCATCGCTACCAACACACTACATTTATTACATGTACCACTACTGTTAAAGGAGGCAGAGGAGTAAGTAAACATGAGACACTCGGAGCAAGAGAGAGCAGGGAGCAAGAGAGAAGCCATCGCTGCTATATTAGACTACGAGGGTGAGCTCAAACAGAAGAATCCGGTGACACGCCGATGTAAGGACACAGAATCACTAAGCACCAAACAGTAGGAGATGGTATGTGTTGATGTGTAACTATAGACTTAACCGTAGTAATATAGAGAAACAGTTGTGTTAGCAGAGGAGCTAGTTCAGAGACAGCGACCACCACCAGCGGCAGGAAAACAGGAAGTGACGCGCCTCGCTTACCGTAGTACGTAGAGTAGATGACAAAACCACTTCACAAATGCTGATGTTTGTGGAACCCTAGTTACAACTATACCTTGTGATGTTGAGATTAATATAATGCCCAATGAACACATCAAATCTCTACCCATAAGATTTACCGGACACCGTGGTGACAACAAAAATGAATGTTTAAAATTCCCTTCAACCTCATCATGACAAGACAATGGTACCGTATATCTCTCTGTCACTGTAGTACCTGTTGCTCCAATCGTTCTGAGATATCTGGCACTCATTTTTGGAGTAATATCAAACTCTTCACATTTAATGACTGATTCCGTGGCCCCTGAATCTACCAAAAATGTGATGTCTTTACCACTCACTGTAATCGTATGTTCTGGCATTTGTTTGTATGCATCATGTGAATATTTAGCATATAGCTCAATGAGCCTCCCTTTATTAATCTCCTGTTCAAACTCACAATGATTATCAGCCTTTTTACTCATCTGTTCTGTATCCAACATTAACTTACATGGTGTGTGTGTGTGTGTCAGTGTTCTTACGATAGTGATGTGAAAGTTGAAACTCTTCCTCCATCTCAGCGTCCGTACCAGACACATCCTTCACCGTCCCCAGCTCCACCGCTAGTCAATCGCACTGTGTGCGCTGCCTCTCAGGGCAGTCCTTTGCCCAATGTCCCATTTTATTACATATGAAACAAGCGCCAGTTCTTCCCCGTCCTCTATTTCCCCTCCACCGACCTCTTCCGCGGGCTTGTGTTTCATACGCCGCCAGCTGTGCCATCTGTAGTTTCTCTGTAAAATCAGAACTTTTTTCTTTTTCCTACTGTTAACGAGTTTTTCGGCATGAGTGGCATGTAACTCGACTGTCCCGAGATTCGCAGACTCCCATGCGATGCAGCTTGTTTGCACCATCTCACTAATCTCCGGTCTGATGCCATGGATGAAGCGATCCCTCAAGTGAGCTTCCCACGGGGTGATAGGATTCTGTCCCCCCATAGCATTAGGCTTCATGAGGCCACTGTTTGCAGTGTGTACCTCTGAGAGCCTGTGGAGATAGTCGGTTACAGTCTCATCTTCACCTTGTTTACATACCGAAATTTTACTCATGTCCATTCTTGCGGGAAAAGCATCTCTTATTTCGTTACACAGGTTAGTTATAAAGTGTCTATACTCATCGTTATCAACATGGTTCCATTCCGAATTCACCAATCTCCGCTCTCGTGCGGGGAACACTCTCGTCACTTTGGAATATTGCATCCCCATCTGAGTCATCAACAGTCTCTGCAGTTCAGTACTCGTTGGTTTAAACTGTTGGCAAAAAGCTTCCAATTGCACTGCATACTGTGTTCCCCCACTTACCACTTGTGGGAGAAATGAAATCGTAGATTCTTTCATTTCGGTGAATGTCCATGGTCTGTAAATTAACTGAGTGTTTCCATCTCCCGCGGCCACAGCCACCATCGGTGCTTGCACTATTTTATTTGAACCGTAATCTGTACCTTTTCGGGTGCGCCGCGGAGTGTGTGCTGCTACATATGGAATGCTATACGCTGGAGGCCTATCTGTCCCCTCCGCTGCAACGAGGTCGAGGCCTGGATAGAGGTGAGGGACGGCTGGAACTGGCGCCTGCGCTGTGTGCAGCGGTTGTAACTGATCGTTCGGCTGGTCATCATGCTGCACAGCTGCTCGCTGTGGGTCTCCTCTCGGCGGAGCTGAGTCCAGTTCAGGATCTAGTCGGAGAAACTGAGACTTGGAGATATTATCAGTCCCTGCCTTCTGCTTTCTATCTCTGATATT
The DNA here is from genome assembly GCA_006182925.3 of Reinhardtius hippoglossoides. Classification (NCBI taxonomy): domain Eukaryota; kingdom Metazoa; phylum Chordata; class Actinopteri; order Pleuronectiformes; family Pleuronectidae; genus Reinhardtius; species Reinhardtius hippoglossoides. The sequence continues at coordinate 16,137 of VCHM03000289.1, forward strand.
TGCTTCCGTTACCCAACATTCATACGCTCCCCAATTTGGGACAAACACTATTACCTTCTTCTTTCCTTTTCGTTCATTTTCTTTACTCCGTTCTTCTTTCACAAGCAGTTTAATTCTGAGTTGTTCCAGCTGTTTCAAACTTAAACTTCCTGTGCTTGGAAACCCACAATCTTCCACCCATACACTGAATTGCTCAATGGCACATTTGCCGTATTTTGTTACCATATACTGAACATTAGAGGAAGAAAGCTGAGCTGAATCTACCGAATCTTTCCCCCTCTCTCCTTTACTTAAGTTCATACCCATTTTTATTCAATAGGTTATCTCAAACAGCTATAACTCGACTCCCTCCTTTTTTATATATTGTTACTTTATGGACCCCAGTCCTACTGATATGGGAGAAGAATTTTTTTTTTTTTTTTTGAGTTTTGTTTTAAGATTATTTTCTTTTATTATTAGTTTTAACAAACCCAATTCTATCTCTTACGTAGTTACTTTACCTAATAGGAGGGTTTTAGAAAACCCTCTCTCTCCCCTTTTTACATTTTTTTTATTTTTTTTTATTTTGCTTAATACATTTCTAAATACCCTGCCTGCATCATAATACTTTCAGAGAATTTTCATTCAAACCCTCTAGACACTTCTCTTCAGTACTACGCATACAGGTCTTATATTTGAAATACTATTACTTATATTATGATAATAGTTATAATATCATGAGCCCGACGTTAGAGCCCAATCTTACAAGTGTGTTTAAATTAATAAACACTCCATATATTTATACTTATATATTTATACTAGCTGATTTTTCCAAAAATCGTAAACACGGATTTTTCCAAAAATCGTAAAACATAGATTTTTTTTAATTAAAAATCATAAAACATAGATTTTTTCCCCTAAAAAAATCATAAAACATGGATTTTTTTCCTAAAAAATCTTAAAACATTGAAGCTTCTTTGATTCTACACCGATTTCCAAAACCTTGCCATGCAGACACGTCTGTCCCTCTATACAATGAATGAGTGAATCTTTTTCCCTTAGACCTTTTTCTAAAGATCAAAAAAACGAATTTCACTTACCAGGAGACACTGCTGCTTGCCGTACTTGGTTCGCCAGATCACTTCAGTGAGAGTACTCCCGGTTCTCCAGCATCAAGCCCCACTTCTCCAAACTGTTTAGGGAGGTTGAGGTCAGAGTATTAGACTCTTTGCGCATTTGTCACCTTTCAGCAATGAGATCCAGAGCGTCCTCTCACACGAGTGATCCTGCCGGCAACAGCCAAATTGTCATGGGAATTTCTGTAAAGTGCCACTGTCAGGGCCCCTTAGCAGCTAGAGGTCTTAAATTTTGGATGAGCTCTCCCCTGCGGCCCTTGGTGGCTCAGCCCGGTTTTCAAAGTTCTGCCAGTTACAGGTCCAAAGATGATGCCAGAGGCCAGTTGATCCTGAAACCCACACAGGTGCAGTTCGGTCCACAAACCACCCAAGGACCCCATATTTGCACCAGAGCTTAAGGTCGGCACCCAGGAGGTGATTGAAAAATCTGGTGGCTCTAGCTCAACCAGAAGTACAAACGCACGTCACCTCTTCCTAAAATCTGCTCAATAAAAAGAGATGCCCGGGCCGGTGCAGTTTCGCGCCCCTTAGCAGCGAGAGGTCTGAAATTTTGGATGAGCTCTCCCCTGCGGCCCTTGGTGGCTCAGCCCAGTTTTCAAAGTTCTGCCAGTTACAGGTCCAAAGATGATGCCAGAGGCCAGTTGATCCTGAAACCCACACAGGTGCAGTTCGGTCCCCGAACCACCCAGGTAACCTATATTTGCACCAGAGCTTAAGGTCGGCACCAAGGAGGTGCATGACCAATCTGGTGGCTCTACCTCAACCAGAAGTACCATAAAGACCTCTAAATTTTGTCTCAGTTGCTGACTGCACAGTGGGCCTGTACTGAATGGACACTGAAAAGGGCCACTGTCTGGGCCCCTTAGCAGCTAGAGGTCTAACATTTTGGATGAGCTTTCCCCTGCGGCCCTGGGTGGCTCAGCCCGGTTTTCAAAGTTCTGCCAGTTACAGGTCCCAAGATGCTGCCAGAGGCCAGTTGATCCTGAAACCCACACAGGTGCAGTTCGGTCCACAAACCACCCAGGGACCCCATATTTGCACCAGAGCTTAAGGTCGGCACCCAGAAGGTGCTTGAAAAATCTGGTTGCTCTAGCTCAACCAGAAGTAAAAAAACACCTCTAACTTTTGTCTCAGCTGCTGATTGCACAGTGGGCCTGTACTGAATGGACACTGAAAAGGGCCACTGTCTGTGCCCCTTAACAGCTAGAGGTCTGAAATTTTGGATGAGCTCTCCCCTGCGGCCCTTGGTGGCTCAGCCCAGTTTTCAAAGTTCTGCCAGTTACAGGTCCAAAGATGATCCCAGAGGCCAGTTGATCCTGAAACCCACACAGGTTCAGTTCGGTCCCTGAACCACCCAGGGACCCCATATTTGCACCAGAGCTTAAGGTCGGCACCAAGGAGGTGCTTGAAAAATCTGGTGGCTCTAGCTCAACCAGAAGTAAAAAAAACACCTCTAACTTTTGTCTCAGCTGCTGACTGCACAGTGGGCCTTTACTGAATTGTGATGGGAATCTGGAGATACAAGAGGCTGGAAACACCAAAGTTATCCACTTGTATTTTAATAGGGTCTTTCTGCAGAAAGGATCAACACAGAGGATCACAAGGATCTCAGAGTGAAGATGCAAGACACTCAAATGCAAACATCTTATATAGGAGGAGTAAGGCTGTCTCTCAGAACCAGTTCAGACTGGTTCTGTAGGCGCGGGAGAGAGACAATCTAAACACAAGTAAGGAGATAAGCAGACACACAGATGGGTAATTTAGACGGCAAATGGCCTTGCAGTTTTCAAGTCACAAACAGTTCGGACCATAAAACAGCTCAAGTCATAAAGCATTTGGACAGTTTGTTTGTAGTTGTTGATACAGGTCATAAAAGTCTTTAGACCAGGGGTGCCTACACTTTATACGCTTGTGAGCTACTCTTGAAATGACCAGCTCCACAAGATCTACCGACCAAATAATGTTGGTATCCACCGCCGCGTACATAAATAAACTGAAATAACAGCAAATGAATGCCTCCGCCGCCACACATGCTGCAACAACTTACTTCCAAATACAAAATAGTTTATCAACCTTACTTAGTTCATTTTTCTACTACATTTCCCTCCTTTTTGTCATTTATGACAACATGAGAGAATTACTGTAAAAAATCAAATACATCAATTCACAAGGATTTCAAAATGCATCATCATCACTGTAGTGCAAAGCAAACTGCTATTGTCGTGGACACAGGTACGGTCTTAAAAGGGAGTAAGGACTGATAAGAGCAGACAAAACAGCCAATACAACAACATCACATTCTTCATCACCATCAAAAGGGTTCTGGGGAGGGAACCAGTCAGGGAGGGGAAACACATCTCTGGGCTCAGTAGCAAGGTCATCACGGGACAGTTGCATATCTGTACCAAAAGTGGCCGCTCACCGTATCACCAACCACCTATACATAAGGGCCCTCCATGCATGTAAGGGTGCATGAAAAAAAGCATAATTAATACCCAAAAATCAGTTTGTACAGGAATTTTAAAAGTTGAACTAGCATCGCCCCCCAGGGCCAAATGTGCAACCAGCCATCTGTTGAATTAAAATCTGCAGAGTCGAGGGATTTAAAAGGGATCTAATCTTCTTAGTGAATGATTCGAGGGGAGGTTGCAGAGTTTTAAAGGGGCAACGTTCACAGATCT
>VCHM03000290.1:0-19932 GCA_006182925.3 Reinhardtius hippoglossoides
AAAAAAACACCTCTAACTTTTGTCTCAGCTGCTGACTGCACAGTGGGCCTGTACTGAATGGACACTGAAAAGGGCCACTGTCTGGGCCCCTTACTAGCTAGAGGTCTGACATTTTGGATGAGCTCTCCCCTGCGGCCCTTGGTTGCTCAGCCCGGTTTTCAAAGTTCTGCCAGTTACAGGTCCAAAGATGATGCCAGAGGCCAGTTGATCCTGAAAACAAACACAGGTGCAGTTCGGTCCCCGAACCACCCAGGGACCCCATATTCGCAGCAGAGCTTAAGCCCGGCACCCAGAAGGTGCATGGAAAATCTGGTGGCTCTACCTCAACCAGAAGTACCATAAAGACCTCTAAATTTTGTCTCAGCTGCTGACTGCACAATGGGCCTTTACTGAATGGATACTGAAAAGGGCCACTGTCTGGGCCCCTTAGCAGCTAGAGGTCTGACATTTTGGATGAGCTCTCCCTGTGGCCCTTGGTGGCTCAGCCCGGTTTTTATAATTCAGCCAGTTACAGGTCCAAAGATGATGCCAGAGGCCAGTTGATCCTGAAACCCACACAGGTGCAGTTCGGTCCCCGAACCACCCAGGGACCCCATATTTGCACCAGAGCTTAAGGTCGGCAACCAGGAGGTGCTTGAAAAATCTGGTGGCTCTATCTCAACCAAAAGTAAAAAAACACCTCTAACTTTTGTCTCAGCTGCTGACTGCACAGTGGGCCTGTACTGAATGGACATTAAAAGGGCCACTGTCTGGGCCCCTTACTAGCTAGAGGTCTGACATTTTGGATGAGCTCTCCCCTGCGGCCCTTGGTTGCTCAGCCCGGTTTTCAAAGTTATGCCACTTACAGGTCCAAAGATGATGCCAGAGGCCAGTTGATCCTGAAACCCACATAGGTGCAGTTCGGTTCCCAAACCACCCAGGGACGCCATATTTGCACCAGAGCTTAAGGTCGGCATCCAGGAGGTTCATGAAAAATCTGGTGGCTCTAGCTCAACCAGAAGTAAAAAAACACCTCTAACTTTTGTCTCAATGCTGACTGCACAGTGGGCCTGTACTGAATGGACACTGAAAAGGGCCACTGTCTGGGCCCCTTAAAGCTAGAGGTCTGACATTTTGGATGAGCTCTCCCCTGCGGCCCTTGGTGGCTCAGCCCGGTTTTCAAAGTTCTGCCAGTTACAAGTCCAAAGATGATGCCAGAGGCCAGTTGATCCTGAAACCCACACAGGTGCAGTTCGGTCCCCGAACCACCCAGGGACCCCATATTTGCACCAGAGCTTAAGGTCGGCATCCAGGAGGTGCTTGAAAAATCTGGTGGCTCTAGTTCAACCAGAAGTAAGAACCACGTCACCTTTCCTACAATCTGCTCATAAAAAGAGAGCCCGGGCGGTGCAGTTCGGGCCCCTTAGCAGCTAGAGGTCTGAAATTTTGGATGAGCTCTCCCCTGGGGCCGTTGGAGGCTCAGCCCGGTTTTCAAAGTTATGCCAGTTACAGGTCCAAAGATGATGCCAGAGGCCAGTTGATCCTGAAACCCACACAGGTGCAGTTCGGTTCCCGAACCACACAGGGACCCCATATTTGCACCGGAGCTTAAGGTCGGCACCCAGGATGTGCTTGAAAAATCTGGTGGCTCTAGCTCAACCAGAAGTAAAAAAACACCTCTAACTTTTGTCTCAGCTGCTGACTGCACAGTGGGCCTGTACTGAATGGACACTGAAAAGGGCCACTGTCTGGGCCCCTTACTAGCTAGAGGTCTGACATTTTGGATGAGCTCTCCCCTGCGGCCCTTGGGCTCAGCCCGGTTTTCAAAGTTTGCCAGTTACAGGTCCAAAGATGATGCCAGAGGCCAGTTGATCCTGAAACCCACACAGGTGCAGTTCGGTCCCGAACCACCCAGGGACCCCATATTGCACCAGAGCTTAAGGTCGGCATCCAGGAGGTTCATGAAAAATCTGGTGGCTCTAGCTCAACCAGAAGTAAAAAAACCTCTAACTTTGTCTCAGCTGCTGATGCACAGTGGGCCTGTACTGAATGGACACTGAAAAGGGCCACTGTCTGGGCCCCTTAGCAGCTAGAGGTCTGAATTTTGGATGAGCTCTCCCCTGTCGGCCATGGTGGCTCAGCCCGGTTTTCAAATTCTGCCAGTTACAGGTCCAAAGATGATGCCAGAGGCCAGTTGATCCTGAAACCCACACAGGTGCAGTTCGGTTCCCGAACCACCCAGGGACCCCATATTTGCACCAGAGCTTAAGCCGGCACCAGGAGGTGCATTGAAAAATCTGGTGGCTCTACTCAACCAGAAGTAAAAAAAGACCTCTAATTTTGTCTCAGCTGCTGACTGCACATGGGCCTTGTACTGAATGGATATGAAAAGGGCCACTGTCTGGGCCCCTTAGCAGCTAGAGGTCTGACATTTTGGATGAGCTCTCCCTGGGCCCTTGGTGGCTCAGCCCGGTTTTTCAAAGTTCATGCCAGTTACAGGTCCAAAGATGATGCCAGAGGCCAGTTGATCCTGAAACCCACACAGGTGCAGTTCGGTCCCGAACCACCCAGGGACCCATATTTGCACCAGAGCTTAAGGTCGGCAACCAGGAGGTTCTTGAAAAATCTGGTGGCTCTAGCTCAACCAGAAGTAAAAAAACACCTCTAACTTTGTCTCAATGCTGACTGCACAGTGGGCCTGTACTGAATGGACATTGAAAAGGGCCACTGTCTGGGCCCTTAATAGCTAGAGGTCTGACATTTTGGATGAGCTCTCCCCTGCGGCCCTTGGTTGGCTCAGCCCGGTTTTCAAAGTTATGCCAGTTACAGGTCCAAAGATGATGCCAGAGGCCAGTTGATCCTGAAACCCACAAGGTGCAGTTCGGTCCCAAACCACCCAGGGACCCCATATTTGCACCAGAGCTTAAGGTCGGCATCCAGGAGGTTCTGAAAAATCTGGTGGCTCTAGCTCAACCAGAAGTAAAAAACCACGCTCAACTTTCCTACAATGCTGACTGCACAGTGGGCGTATGAAGAACTGACAGGGCCCACTGTTCGGGCCCCTTAGCAGCTAGAGGTCTGAAATTTTGGATGAGCTCTCCCCTTGGGCCGTTGGTGCTCAGCCCGGTTTTCAAAGTTCTGCCAGTTACAGGTCCAAAGATGATGCCAGAGGCCAGTTGATCCTGAAACCCACACAGGTGCAGTTCGGTCCCCGAACCACACAGGGACCCCATATTTGCACCAGAGCTTAAGGTCGGCATCCAGGAGGTTCATGAAAAATCTGGTGGCTCTAGCTCAACCAGAAGTTAAAAAACACCTCTAACTTTTGTCTCAATGCTGACTGCACAGTGGGCCTGTACTGAATGGACACTGAAAAGGGCCACTGTCTGGGCCCCTTAGCAGCTAGAGGTCTGAAATTTTGGATTAGCTCTCCCCTGCGGCTCTTGGTGGCTCAGCCCGGTTTTCAAAGTTCTGCCAGTTACAGGTCCAAAGATGATGCCAGAGGCCAGTTGATCCTGAAACCCACACAGGTATACTCTCTGCTCAGTGCCCAGTCGGGGTTGGAACATCGGTTTCATCCTTCTGTTGGTTTTGGAGAAAGGGCCACACGCTGTGAAGTTAAAAGCTCAAAAAGTCCTCCACTGGGAATGATCTGGTCTCCTAAAGAGTTCCTGTGCCCCATACACTGCACGGCCCCAGGAAACTCTAAGCAATGCTCTGTGTCACATACACCGCAAGACATGCTTTACTATTATTACAACAGACTCATCTTGGATTTCTCCATGGATTGCTCTGAAGAGCTGGTTATCTGTGAGGCAGGTCTATTCTGTGTGTACTCTTCTTACTCATGGTTTTTGCTGAGTTTGGAATTTTAGATTATAAAAGGATCTTTATTAAGAGAACTCCCTCTTGGGATGGTAAATATCCTATAATTTTAAGTTTGGGTGGCTTATATGCAGAGATATTTTAAGAAAAGGGAAGTTAATGAAACAATCCCATAATGCATTGCAGGAGAGACGTGCCAATTGGTCAAAAAGAGTCTGAAAAACTTGTTTAAAATTGAATAATTGTGACCTAAAACAAGTCAAACTATTAGAGTAAATTAGGTAAGACCCATCTATATGAATTAATTATCCAATTAGTTAATAGTTTCCTTCGATTTATCTGTTAAGTACATTAAGTTTCTATTTATTCAGTTCGGAGTGGTTTTTAATTATTATCTCTTCCTTAGTGTGCTAGTAGGGGCTTTGTTTGTCTGACAAACTAATATAAATCCGTACTTAATCATTCAATTAATAAATAAATAATTAAATAATTAAAAATCTTAGATTAGAGAAATTCCTCTGGGTGATATTTTTCTGATCGTTTTTAGATTTGTTTTGCAGATAAGAGGAGAGTAATTTGACTAGACTTGTTTTATAAAACAATCCCATCATCCTTTAGGAGTAATGGACCAATCAGTAGACACGGTCTCTTTATTAAGTTAAAAACCTTTGTAATGTCTGTAAAAATTATTTATGATCATAAGAATTTAGTCCAAATATTAAAGTAGGTTAAGTAGGGTCCATCCATACTGAGTAATCAATGTATTGGTTAATTATTCCACTGAATGTATCTGTTAATTAAATTTAGCTGTTAAAAATTATAAAACTGATATATTCTTAATTTTCTGTGATAACATAATGAGGGAAACAGAGTCAGGGAAAGAAACCTGTCCGGGCTGTGGTGGGAAAATACCACTGACCAGGTGTCTCACTGCTGTGACCTTGACAAACAGGGAGTTTGCTACAGCGGACGGACACAGCAGATAGACACAGATGATGATTTCATGTCTTTTTTCATATTACGTTTTATGAAACGCCTCTTTGTATAAGTTCTGGCTTTTGTGAACTTGCGGCCAGTTCCATTTTGAGCACCCGTGCTTGGTGTGTAACCTCTGCAGAGCTTACTATTATAAAGACTCAAAGGCAACTCCAGTCTGAGAATTTCATTATTTCAAATCTCAAGATGAATTTCCATCACAGGGCTTAACACTCCCCCGCCGGGTCGGGCTGTGAACTCTGTCTCCCCTTTTACTCCCTCACTGACGTGAGGGAAAGAGGAGAGAAGAGGGATTTTTTATATATTAAATACTTTATATGAGTTGGGATATTTATAGTAGTATTTATTTATATAATTGTAAGAGTTTTCAATATAATAATTGTAATTATTTTGTGATTTCCTCTAGGATTTGTTTTCAAAGGTTGACCTCAGGTAAGTCTGGATAGTGTATTATATTCTAGAAAATGATTTTCCATATTTTTTCAGGTTTGAGGGCAGAGCTCAGATCTGGTTTTTTTCTGTCTCCTGCTGTGAATACAATCTGCTGGTTCTGATCTTTGCTCCCGGCTTTTCTTGTGGTTTAGAAGTTTCGTTGTCAGTTAGACTGGGTTTTGGTTTAGAAGAGATATCACGATGACCCCCCCTGCCTCGTCCGACGACTGGGCAGTTTGACTAGAGGGTCAAAGGCAATGCACTGGCCGACGCACGTCATCGATTACTCTCCATTCTCACCTATCCCCTTTGCCTGAAATGGCTTTTGATATGAGTTGGTTTTTAATATGAACGTTTTTTTTGTTTTGGGATATTATTCCTTTAAACACGGGTTTAAGTTTTGTCGGTATTTTTAATCCTTCATTGTAAGTGCTTCTGTTTTTGTTTTCTTTTGCCTGAAATGGCTTTTGATATGAGTTGGTTTTTAATATGAAGGTTTTTTTGTTTTGGGATATTCTTCCTTTAAAAAACGGGTTTAAGTTTTGTCGATATTTGTAATATTTCATTGTACGTGCTTCTGTTTTTGTTTTCTGTATTGATGTTTCATGATTTTTTGATTCTCATTCCATTGTTTGAATTATTGGTTGTTTAATTTTGACAGAGTTGGTTGGACTATTATTTCTATAGACACTATTTTAATTTCCTAGTTTTACATTATGGAACACATCATCAGTAGTGGACCCCAGGATCATCGAGTGTTTCGGCCATCATCACTAGACACCCTCTCCCGAGGAAGGCCCCGCCAGGGTTGATCAAGCCCCAGGGTGTGTCCAACTAAGTTTTATTATAATCTAATTCTAAGATAATTTAGAAAAGGATTCACGGTTTTGTTAAGGATCAACTGGTTAGTATTAGAGTTAATATTAAGGATAAAATGGTTCAGGTTTGGATTAGAGTTAAGATTAATGTAAAGGATTAAAAGGTTAGGTTTAGGAGTAGGGTTAAATGGTTAGGTTTAGAATGAAAGTAACCTGGTTCGGGTTTAGATTAGAATTAAGGTTAATGTAAAGGATTAGATGGTTAGGTTTAGGAGTAGGGTTAAATGGTTAGGTTTAGAATGAAAGTAACCTGGTTCGGGTTTAGATTAGAATTAAGGTTAATGTAAAGGATTAGATGGTTAGGTTTAGGAGTAGGGTTAAATGGTTAGGTTTAGAGTTAAGGTATTGGTTAAGGTTAAGGTTAGAATAATGGTGAAGGTAATGGTTAAGATTAGGATTCAGTTTATGTTGAGGGCTCTGGCTCGCCCTAGTGGAGACTCTGGGGATAACATCCTTTAAATTCTGTTCCTCTTCAGTAGGTCGAGTTGGATAAAAAGTGGAGTCATACTCACTCTCTGCTCAGTGCCCAGTCGGGGTTGGAACATCGGTTTCATCCTTCTGTTGGTTTTGGAGAAAGGGCCACACGCTGTGAAGTTAAAAGCTCAAAAAGTCCTCCACTGGGAATGATCTGGTCTCCTAAAGAGTTCCTGTGCCCCATACACTGCACGGCCCCAGGAAACTCTAAGCAATGCTCTGTGTCACATACACCGCAAGATATGCTTTACTATTATTACAACAGACTCATCTTGGATTTCTCCATGGATTGGTCTGAAGAGTTGGTTATCTGTGAGGCAGGTCTATTCTGTGTGTACTCTTCTTACTCATGGTTTTTGCTGAGTTTGGAATTTTAGATTATAAAAGGATCTTTATTAAGAGAACTCCCTCTTGGGATGGTAAATATCCTATAATTTTAAGTTTGGGTGGCTTATATGCAGAGATATTTTAAGAAAAGGGAAGTTAATGAAACAATCCCATAATGCATTGCAGGAGAGACGTGCCAATTGGTCAAAAAGAGTCTGAAAAACTTGTTTAAAATTGAATAATTGTGACCTAAAACAAGTCAAACTATTAGAGTAAATTAGGTAAGACCCATCTATATGAATTAATTATCCAATTAGTTAATAGTTTCCTTCGATTTATCTGTTAAGTACATTAAGTTTCTATTTATTCAGTTCGGAGTGGTTTTTAATTATTATCTCTTCCTTAGTGTGCTAGTAGGGGCTTTGTTTGTCTGACAAACTAATATAAATCCGTACTTAATCATTCAATTAATAAATAAATAATTAAATAATTAAAAATTTTAGATTAGAGAAATTCCTCTGGGTGATATTTTTCTGATCGTTTTTTAGATTTGTTTTGCAGATAAGAGGAGAGTAATTTGACTAGACTTGTTTTATAAAACAATCCCATCATCCTTTAGGAGTAATGGACCAATCAGTAGACACGGTCTCTTTATTAAGTTAAAAACCTTTGTAATGTCTGTAAAAATTATTTATGATCATAAGAATTTAGTCCAAATATTAAAGTAGGTTAAGTAGGGTCCATCCATACTGAGTAATCAATGTATTGGTTAATTATTCCACTGAATGTATCTGTTAATTAAATTTAGCTGTTAAAAATTATAAAACTGATATATTCTTAATTTTCTGTGATAACATAATGAGGGAAACAGAGTCAGGGAAAGAAACCTGTCCGGGCTGTGGTGGGAAAATCCCACTGACCAGGTGTCTCACTGCTGTGACCTTGACAAACAGGGAGTTTGCTACAGCGGACGGACACAGCAGATAGACACAGATGATGATTTCATGTCTTTTTTCATATTACGTTTTATGAAACGCCTCTTTGTATAAGTTCTATAACTTGCGGCCAGTTCCATTTTGAGCACCCGTGCTTGTTGTGTAACCTCTGCAGAGCTTACTATTATAAAGACTCAAAGGCAACTCCAGTCTGAGAATTTCATTATTTCAAATCTCAAGATGAATTTCCATCACAAACTTGACGTCACGAACAGGATCCCTTGAAAGATCGTCTGGGCCCGAGATGTTTTCGGTGGCTGATCACCCAGGAGAAAAAATCTTCTGCCTCTACCTCCAACAGTGAAGAGAAGAGAGGCCCGAAATAACTGGGGTTCCGGACCTTCTTCACAGGGATCCAAAGACCTCTTTTGGTCATCTTATATCTGGTGAGATGTTGAAATTCTGATTTGTCATGACTGTTTAGATGATTTCTCAAATACGAAATCAAACATAAGAAATAATACATTTAAAGGGTTTTATTTGGAACGGGTGTATTAGTCATTCTCTCTGGATTATTGTGGATTATTAGTGTTAGTCTGACCCATCCTCATGGCAATCATCCTAGTTGAAGGCATTTTTCCTGTTTTGCCAAAGAAAGAAACAAGGATTCAAAGGCATTTTTCTTGTTTTGCCAAAGAAAGAAACAAGGATTCAAAGGCATTTTTCCTGTTTTGCCAAAGAAAGAAACAAGGATTCAAAGGCATTTTTCTTGTTTTGCCAAAGAAAGAAACAAGGATTCAAAGGAATTTTTCCTGTTTTGCCAGAGAAAGAAACAAGGATTCGTGGTTGAAGGCATTTTTCCTGTTTTGCCAGAGAAAGAAACAAGGATTCGTGGAGACGTCCACGTCTTAAATTGAGTGTTCAAGGGAAATTGTAGGTGTGCACGATTTCATACACTAAATTGATAAGGATGGGTAACAACGGAAGTAAGGGACTTCAAAACCCAGAAAGCCCAAATGGTGGGCTTTATGGTTGCAAGTGTGAGGACGGGAAAGTGTGACATTTTCTTCCAATATTGTCCAGAGACTTTGCTTTTCCTCATAACGGGTCATTCATTGTTAAAAAAAATTTAACTTTTAAGAGAGAAACTCCTCGATAAAGAGAGAGAATTAAAAAGCCAAAAAAAACCCCATCTGAACCAGGCCTTCCTGAATGGTCTGCTCCCCCCACTATGGGCAGATGCAGGCCACACCTGCATCAGGCTCGCTTGACAGAGGTCAGATGTCATTCTGAACATGCTGAACATCAATACAAAGAAACAAAAGACAAAACTCAGCAGAAAAAGGATCAACAACTCCAGAAAGCACAGCTAACCATGATGCAGGCTGTGTCTGCCCTGTCAAGGCCACACAGACAAGATAACGCTGATAGCAGAGCCAACTTCACTGAACCAGGAAGAGAGGGGCGCGGACACGGATGTGGTCGTGGGCGAGGCTTCTCTGTACACTGGGCAAAGGACTGCCCCCAGCAGCGAGAGGAGGGGGAGACAAGAACTTTCACGTCCGACTGAACTACAGAAAGTGAGGAGGGGGCAGACGGGGAGGAGACGAGCCATCTACCCGCCGAGGATCAGAGAAAGGGAAGTGACGCACACACACACAAACACAGATACATACATGCCACTGCAATGAAGAAAACGCTTGCTAAACTAACCGCACACACACACACACACCAGAGCAAACACAACTTTGTGGTTCTTATGTTAAGTACAATAGTGATGCTTTTAAGAAAATGCCTCAACTCGAACTGTGTGTTAACGGTCACAAACTTAATTTCATGGTCGACTCTGGTGCAGGTTATTCTGTGGTTAGGATGTCAGATTTGCCCACATCTCCTGAGATGAGTGGTCGCTTTATATTCTCTCAAGGTGCCAGCGGTGCCACTGTAAAGAAAATTTCACAAAATCTCTCAAATGCGCCGCTCAGTTTGACAAACATCCCATAAGGTTTGAATATGATTTTCTGTTGTCTCCCTGTTGCCCAATTAATCTATTAGAAAGAGATTTGATGATTGTGTTAGGCCTCAATTTAGTATCCTCCCCTAATGGAGTGACGGGTACGCACAATTCTTCTTCACCCCCCTTCACAATGTCACAGACCACACATGAGCAGCTGTTTGTATATCAGTGGCAACTTCCTATAAATGCCTCCACTGATCTGCTCTCCACGTCACACTCTCTTATCACCCCTTTTTCTGATTTTATGCACACTGATTCACTGCATTACTTCACATGTGACAGACACACCAGATCACGTTTATAAATCTCTGTTTTTGCCTTTTCCTGATGATTCTCTGAAAGTGTCCAATATTTTTTGGTCTGGTTCCAGAAGTGCAGCTTCCGTCTCACTCACTGACCAACAGATGGCACTGTTTCGCGTCTCGAATTCCAGCCCTCACATCTCGCTCTCCAAGTCTCATGATGACCAGTGGCAAGACTTAGGCCTATTTGTCAGATCATGCCAGGCTGCCGTTGATTGGCAACCCACAACCACGCCTGACATAATGTATTCACCCAGTCTGAGTGCATTTGATCTAAAAATGTCTCCAACCTTCTGTTCTCCAGCCACACGCTCATTTGTTGTGACTGAAAATCACCTTCATTCTTATGCAATGTTGTCCAGCCCCTCTGATGTTTTTCCTTTACTTTCAGATCTGCCTGAAACACTGTGGGCAAAGGACAAATATGATGTGGGCCTCATCAGAAACTGTGATCCAGTCAAAATCCCTCCAAAATCTGATTATAGGCCATGTAAACAACAATATCCACTCAGACAGGAAGCAGTGGAGGGGATACGTCCTGTTTTTGCAGGCTGGTGTAATTGTCCCCTGCCCTGATTCAGCGGTCCGCACTCCACTGTTCCCAGTTAAGAAGATCAGAGACAAAGGTCAACCTACTGAGTGGCGGTTTGTGCAGGATCTGAAGGCTGTGAATGATGCTGTAATTGCTCGATAGCATATTGTTCCCGACCCATACACGCTGCTTTCCCAAATTCTGTCTAATGCAGCGTGGTTTTCGGTTGTAGACTTATCAAATGTTTTTTTTTAGTGTTCCTATCCACAGGGACAGCCAGTACTGGTTAGCTTTTAATTTTGAAAACAAGGCCTACACGTTCACACGCCTATGTCAAGGCTACTGTGAATCTTCATCATTATACAATCAGGCTTTCAGGAACAGTCTTGAACCCCTCATCCTCACTCCGGGTTCAGCTCTCTTGCAGCATGTTGATGATCTACTAGTTGCCAGTCCCACACAGGAGGAATGTGAAACAAATACGATCGCTTTGCTGAGACATCTGGCTCGTGAGGGCCATAAAGTCAGCCTCAGCAAACTATAGTTTTTTCAACAAACTGTCACGTTTCTGGGTCATGTCGTCACCAAAGATGGCAAATCCCTGTCTGATAAGAGATCAGAAGCTATTTTTAACATGCCTAAACCCTTGACGAAGAAACAACTCATGTCATTCATCGGCACATGTTCTTTCTGTAGAACGTTCATTCCTGACTTTGCTCTTCTTGAAGCCCCTTTAGGTGCTCTGTACCAAGGCAAATCACTCACTCCTCACGAACGTGTCGTTTGGACTCCAGAGGCAGACGAGGCATTTGTCACACTGAAGAAGACGCTGCAGCAATCTCCCACTCTTGCTCTCCCTGACCCTGACAAACCTTTTGTTCAGGCTGTGGATGAGAGAGACCACTGCATGACTTCCGCCCTCCTTCAGTCTCATGGTGACAAATATCGCCCTGTCGCCTACTTCTCCGCCGAACTTGATCCGGTGGCAGCTGGCCTTCCATGTTGTTTGCGTGCAGTGGCCGCCTGTGAAAAAGCTGTCCTTGCCTCACGAGACATAGTAGGTTACTCTGACTTGACACTCCTTGTTCCTCATACTGTGTCTCTCATTCTTACAGAACAGAAGACCTCACATCTCTCTGCTGCTCGCTGGTTGCGGTATCACACTGTTCTTCTTGACATGCCCAACATCACAGTGAAACGCTGTTCAACTTTGAACCCAGCCACGCTTCTTCCGCTTCCGGATGACGGGGAAGAACACAACTGTGTGGCTGAACTTCAAGTCCAGTGTTCCCCACGACCTGACCTCTCTGACGAACCTCTTTCTAACTGACTTGATTCTGTATGTCGATGGGTCCGCCTCACGTGACCCTGTCTCTGATACTAACTGTGTTGGTTTTTCTGTTTGTTCAGATAACGAAGTTTTCCTCTCGAGTTCTCTTCCTCATCACCTCTCAGCCCAGGCAGCAGAGCTCATCGCACTCATGGAAGCATGCAAATTGGCTACTGGTAAAACACTCACAGTCTACACTGACTCCAGATATGCGTTCGGTGTACATGAGGATGAGAAAACGAACCAGGTCTAATCTTTCACCTTATGAGATTATTTTTGCAACTCTTCCCCACATTGGTGTGGATCCTCCGTCTTCTCCGCTTCCATCCATAGACTTGTGTGATCATGATATGTTGTCCTATTGCTCTAATCTGACTTCTTCTCTTTCAGACATCAGGAAACAGGTGGCAAGAGCCCTACCAGGTACTGCTCACAACCCACACAGCAGTGAAAGTTGCTGAAAGAGCGACCTGGATCCACGCCAGCCACTGCAAATCAGTACCAGCTCCATCTGACCAGTTGACGCCTTCAACTGAAAGCACACACACTGATACTTCCACAGGTTGAGAAGCACCAAGAGTGTGGTATGATTAACCACACGAGCGTTCTGCCACAACACAGAAGAAATCTGCCTGACAACTGAGACCATGGACAGGCCATGGCATCCATTTCGACATCCAGGGTTGTGTGGCCTCAGAGGCTCACTATACGTGTTACTCATGATCTCCTCTATTATTGTTTTGCCCACTATTTTGTCTACACACACTCCTGTAAAAGTCTCTGATGATCTAACGAACTCCTCTTTTCCTACAGTGTCCTCTCAGAACCATCCAGCACATGCAAATTTGACTAGACACAAGAGTAGTGATTCAGGTCCCCTTGATCCGTAACTTATTCCCCATCCCTCCCTACCTGGACACTGACTTTTGCATTGAATAGATGTGAAATTGGAATTCCATATTCCAACTTTTTCTTCCATATTCCAAATTTTTCTTCCAAATTCCAATTTTCAAAATTCCATATTCCAAATTTTGATTTGGCCACTGGGGGCAGTACAGGATTACAAATGACTTTTTCAATTCCATATTCCAACTTTTGATAAATTCCATTTCATTGTCTATTTTGATTCCCAAGGTTAGGTTTTGCCAGCATATTCCACTTTCAGGCCTGAATGCATACAAACACTCCTAAATGCATACAAATGCATACAAACACTCCTAAATGTCCAATTAAGTCTGTTTTATCCCAAATTTACAATGTAATGCCTAAGTAATGCGAGCAATTATGTTTTCAGCGGGGCTCGAACCCTGAACCCTGGGATCAATGAAAGAACGGCTCTGCATGACTTGGCATCAATGGATAGGTGTCAATGAGCTCAGCAGCTGTTATTCTTTACAAACCTTTTACTCGTATCTGTAAGATAATCTTTGAAGTTGTATTGATCGCAGTGTCAGAGTTGGGTGATTAAACACATTCTCTATAAAGTGCTTAGATATGCAGAACTAATGGAAAGCTCTGGATGTGTATGCAGTGATAGTGATAGCGGCACCAATTGATCAGTATTAAAATGTCAGCGCCACCACATATGTAATACTTTGGGGTCCTTCCTGTTGGCCCAGAGGGACACTGAAGCACAGGCCTCAGAAATGTTACACGGGGGCGGCTGTGGCTGAGGAGTAGAGTGGTCGTCTTCCAACCTGAAGGTCGGCAGTTTGATCCCCAGTCTTCCCTATCTGCATGCCGAAGTGTCCTTGAGCAAGATGCTGAACCCTGAATTGCCCCTCATAGAACAACAAAGTGCTGCTAATAGATGCACTGTATGAATGTGTGTGTGAATGGGTGAATATAAAACTGTACTGTAAAGAGCTTTGAGTGGTCATCAAGACTAAAAAAGAGCTATATAAATACAAAACCATTTACCATTTACTCAGAATGTGTGATCATCTAAAAATGTAATATTCTAATCTATATTCATTGCCTACACCCCTGAATTTAGGACCCATTGTGGGCTCCTTCCTGTTGGCCCAGAGGTCTGACATTTTGCACACCCTCTCCCCTGATTATCCCGATGGCTCAGCCTGGTTTTCAAAGCTCTGCCAATTACATGGCCGGAGATATAGCCGACGCCCTTTTGTGAACCCGGGGTCCACTGTTCAGGCCCCGAAACACCCAGGGACCCCAAACTTTCAGAAGAGCTTCATCCAGGTACCCAGACAGTGCACAAAAACTTTGGTGGCTCTAGCTCAACCGTAAATATAAATGCACCTCAATATAATGTGGGGCCTATTGAAAGTCACTGCAAAGGGGCCCCTTAGCCCGGGACGCCAACCAGGTAGAGGTCTGAAATTTGCCACATGCTCTCCCCTGGGGCTCTTGAAGGGTCTGCCCGGTTTTCAAAGCTCTGACAGTTACAGGGCCGGAGATATAGCCGGGAGCCACAGCTCGGGCCCCGAAACACCCAGGGGCCCCACACTTTCAGTGGAGCTTCAGCCAGGCACCCAGAAGGTGCATGTACTTTGGTGGCTCTAGCTCAACCAGAAGTAAACACACACACACAACACCATTGACTTTACATTGGTGACCTTCTGACCTCGCTAAAAATCTAACCTTTAAAGCCCCACAAGTCAGGAACGTTAAGAGCCACAGGGATGGGAGATCAGGGTCGAAGATCCTTCCTGTTGGCTCAGAGGGAAATAAAAGCATGCACACGTTCAGCAGGATGTCAGCTATCAGTCAAAAGTGGTTTCGAATCAATCGGACCTTGTATGGTTGAAGAGGCCTCAGAAATGTTACTCAGAAGGTGTCATCATCAAAATATTCCATAATCTCATCTAATTGCATTGCCTACACCCCTGACTTTAGGGCCCATTTTGGGGTCCTTCCTGTTGGCTCAGAGGGAAATAAAAAGCACGCACACGTTCAGCGGGATGCCAGCTGTCAGTCAAAAGTAATTTCAAATCAATCGGACCTTGTATGGTTGAAGAGGCCTCAGAAATGTTACTCAGAAGGCCCCCATTGACTTAACATTGGTGACCTTCTCACCTCGCTAAAAATCTAACCTTTAAAGCCCCACAAGTCAGGAACGGTAAGAGCCACAGGGATGGGAGATCAGGGTCGAAGATAAAACTTTGCATGCACCTCCTGGGTGCCAGGTTGACGCTCTGCTGAGACTTTGGGGCCCCTGGGTGCCTCGAGCCCCGAACTGCACCTTTGTGGGTTTCAGGATCAACTGGCCTCTGGCATCATCTTTGGACCTGTAACTGGCAGAACTTTGAAAACCGGGCTGTGCCACCAAGGGCCCCAGCTGAGAGCTCATGCAAAATTTCAGAACTCTCGCTGCTAACGGGCCCAGACAGTGGCCCTTTTCAGTGTCCATTCAGTACAGGCCCACTGTGCAGTCAGAAGCTGAGACAAAAGTTAGAGGTGTTTTTTTACTTCTGGTTGGGCTAGAGCCACCAGATTTTACATGCACCTCCTGGGTGCCGAGCCTAAGCTCTGCTGCAAATCTGGGGCCCTGGGTGGATCGGGGACCGAACTGCACCTGTGTGGGTTTCAGGATCAACTGGCCTCTGGCATCATCTTTGGACCTATAACCGGCAGAACTGTGAAAACCGGGCTGAGCCACCAAGGGCCGCAGGGGAGAGCTCATGCAAAATTTCAGACCTCTAGCTGCTAAGGGGCCCAGACAGTGGCCCTTTTCAGTGTCCATTCAGTACAGGCCCACTATTCAGTCAGCAGCTGAGACAAAAGTTAGAGGTGTTTTTTTTACTTCTGGTTGGGCTAGAGCAACCAGATTTTTCATGAACCTCATGGGTGCCGAGCCTAAGCTCTGCTGCGAATATGGGGTCCCTGGGTGGTTCGGGGACCGAACTGCACCTGTGTGGGTTTCAGGATCAACTGGCCTCTGGCATCATCTTTGGACCTGTAACTGGCAGAACTTTGAAAACCGGACTGTGCCACCAAGGGCCCCAGCTGAGAGGTCATGCAAAATTTCAGACCTCTAGCTGCTAAGGGGCCCAGACAGTGGCCCTTTTCAGTGTCCATTCAGTACAGGCCCACTATTCAGTCAGCAGCTGAGACAAAAGTTAGAGGTGTTTTTTTACTTCTGGTTGGGCTAGAGCAACCAGATTTTTCATGAACCTCATGGGTGCCGAGCCTAAGCTCTGCTGCGAATATGGGGTCCCTGGGTGGTTCGGGGACCGAACTGCACCTGTGTGGGTTTCAGGATCAACTGGCCTCTGGCATCATCTTTGGACCTGTAACTGGCAGAACTTTGAAAACCGGACTGTGCCACCAAGGGCCCCAGCTGAGAGGTCATGCAAAATTTCAGACCTCTCGCTGCTAAGGGGCCCAGACAGTGGCCCTTTTCAGTGTCCATTCAGTACAGTTCCACTGTGCGGTCAGCAGCTGAGACAAAAGTTAGAGGTGTTTTTTTACTTCTGGTTGAGCTACAGCCACCAGATTTTTCAAGCACCTCCTGGGTGCCGACCTTAAGCTCTGGTGAAAATATGGGGTCCCTGGGTGGTTCGGGGACCGAACTGCACCTGTGTGGGTTTCAGGATCAACTGGCCTCTGGCATCATCTTTGGACCTGTAACTGGCAGAACTTTGAAAACCGGACTGTGCCACCAAGGGCCCCAGCTGAGAGGTCATGCAAAATTTCAGACCTCTAGCTGCTAAGGGGCCCAGACAGTGGCCCTTTTCAGTGTCCATTCAGTACAGGCCCCTATTCAGTCAGCAGCTGAGACAAAAGTTAGAGGTTTTTTTTACTTCTGGTTGGCTAGAGCACCAGATTTTTCATGACCTCATGGGTGCCGAGCCTAAGCTCTGCTGCGAATATGGGGTCCCTGGGTGGTTCGGGGACCGAACTGCACCTGTGTGGGTTTCAGGATCAACTGGCCTCTGGCATCATCTTTGGACCTGTAACTGGCAGAACTTTGAAAACCGGACTGTGCCACCAAGGGCCCCAGCTGAGAGGTCATGCAAAATTTCAGACCTCTCGCTGCTAAGGGGCCCAGACAGTGGCCCTTTTCAGTGTCCATTCAGTACAGTTCCACTGTGCAGTCAGCAGCTGAGACAAAATTTAGAGGTCTTTATGGTACTTCTGGTTGAGGTAGAGCCACCAGATTTTTCATGCACCTCCTGGGTGCCGGGCTTAAGCTCTGCTGCGAATATGGGGTCCCTTGGTGGTTCGGGGACCGAACTGCACCTGTGTGGGTTTCAGGATCAACTGGCGTCTGGCATCATCTTTGGACCTGTAACTGGCGGAACTTTGAAAACCGGGCTGAGCCACCAAGGGCCGCAGGGGAGAGCTCATCCAAAATTTCAGACCTCTAGCTGCTAAGGGGCCCAGACAGTGGCCCTTTTCAGTGTCCATTCAGTACAGGCCCACTGTGCGGTCAGCAGCTGAGACAAAAGTTAGAGGTGTTTTTTTACTTCTGGTTGAGCTACAGCCACCAGATTTTTCAAGCACCTCCTGGGTGCCGACCTTAAGCTCTGGTGAAAATATGGGGTCCCTGGGTGGTTCGGGGACCGAACTGCACCTGTGTGGGTTTCAGGATCAACTGGCCTCTGGCATCATCTTTGGACGTGTAACTGGCAGAACTTTGAAAACCGGGCTGAGCCACCAAGGGCCGGAGGGGAGAGCTCATCCAAAATGTCAGACCTCTAGCTGCTAAGGGGCCCAGACAGTGGCCCTTTTCAGTGTCCATTCAGTACAGGCCCACTGTGCAGTCAGCAGCTGAGACAAAAGTTAGAGGTGTTTATTTTACTTCTGGTTGAGCTAAAGCCACCAGATTTTTCAAGCACCTCCTGCCTGCCGACCTTAAGCTCTGGTGCAAATATGGGGTCCCTGGGTGGTTCGGGGACCGAACTGCACCTGTGTGGGTTTCAGGATCAACTGGCCTCTGGCATCATCTTTGGACCTGTAACTGGCAGAACTTTGAAAACCGGGCTGAGCCACCAAGGGTTGGAGGGGAGAGTCATCCAAAATGTCAGACCTCTAGCTGCTAAGGGGCCCAGACAGTGGCCCTTTTCAGTGTCCATTCAGTACAGGCCCACTGTGCAGTCAGCAGCTGAGACGAAATTTAGAGGTCTTTATGGTACTTCTGGTTGAGGTAGAGCCACCAGAGTTTTCATGCACCTCCTGGGTGCCGGGCTTAAGCTCTGCTGCGAATATGGGGTCCCTGGGTTGTTCGGGGACCGAACTGCACCTGTGTGGGTTTCAGGATCAACTGGCCCGGCATATCTGACCTAACGCAAACTTTAACCGACTCTAGCCTAAGGGCCCAGGAGAGGCCCTTTTCAAAATTAGACCTTCAGCTGCAAGGGCCCACTGCTCGCATCAGTCAAATGAGACAAAGTTAGAGGGTTTTTTTACTTCTGGTTGAGCTAGAGCCACCAGATTTTTCATGCACCTCCTGTGCCGACCTTAAGCTCTGGTGCAAATATGGGGTCCCTGGGTGGTTCGGGGACCGAACTGCACCTGTGTGGGTTTCAGGATCAACTGGCCTCTGGCATCATCTTTGGACCTGTAACTGGCAGAACTTTGAAAACCGGGCTGAGCCACCAAGGGCCGCAGGGAAGAGCTCATCCAAAATTTAAGACCTCTAGCTGCTAAGGGGCCCAGACAGTGGCCCTTTTCAGTGTCCATTCAGTACAGGCCACTGTGCAGTCAGCAAAAGAGACAAACGTTAGAGGTGTTTTTTTAGTTCTGGTTGAGCTAGAGCCACCAGATTTTTCAAGCACCTCCTGGGTGCCGACCTTAAGCTCTGGTGCAAATATGGGGTCCCTGGGTGGTTCGGGGACCGAACTGCACCTGTGTGGGTTTCAGGATCAACTGGCCTCTGGCATCATCTTTGGACCTGTAACTGGCAGAACTTTGAAAACCGGGCTGAGCCTCCAAGGGCCGCAGGGGAGAGCTCATCCAAAATTTAAGACCTCTAGCTGCTAAGGGCCTGAACTGCACCGGCCCGGGCATCTCTTTTTAATGAGCAGATTTTAGGAAGAGGTGACGTGCGTTTGTACTTTTGGTTGAGCTAGAGCCACCAGATTTTTCAAGCACCTCCTGGGTGCCGACCTTAAGCGCTGGTGCAAATATGGGGTCCCTGGGTGGTTCGGGGACCGAACTGCACCTGTGTGGGTTTCAGGATCAACTGGCCTCTGGCATCATCTTTGGACCTGTAACTGGCAGAACTTTGAAAACCGGGCTGAGCCTCCAAGGGCCGCAGGGAGAGCTCATCCAAAATTTAAGACCTCTAGCTGCTAAGGGGCCCGAACTGCACCGGCCCGGGCATCTCTTTTTATTGAGCAGATTTTAGGAAGAGGTGACGTGCGTTTGTACTTCTGGTTGAGCTAGAGCCACCAGATTTTTCAAGCACCTCCTGGGTGCCGACCTTAAGCCTGGTGCAAATATGGGTCCCTGGGTGGTTCGGGACCGAACTGCACCTGTGGGTTTCAGGATCAACTGGCCTCTGGCATCATCTTTGGACCTGTAACTGGCAGAACTTTGAAAACCGGGCTGAGCCTCCAAGGGCCGCAGGGGAGAGCTCATCCAAAATTTAAGACCTCTAGCTGCTAAGGGGCCCGAACTGCACCGGCCCGGGCATCTCTTTTTATTGAGCAGATTTTAGGAGGAGGTGACGTGCGTTTGTACTTCTGGTTGAGCTAGAGCCACCAGATTTTTCAAGCACCTCCTGGGTGCCGACCTTAAGCTCTGGTGCAAATATGGGGTCCCTGGGTGGTTCGGGGACCGAACTGCACCTGTGTGGGTTTCAGGATCAACTGGCCTCTGGCATCATCTTTGGACCTGTAACTGGCAGAACTTTGAAAACCGGGCTGAGCCCCAAGGGCCGCAGGGGAGAGCTCATCCAAAATTTAAGACCTCTAGCTGCTAAGGGGCCCGAAC
>VCHM03000291.1:0-19890 GCA_006182925.3 Reinhardtius hippoglossoides
GACTCTGATGCTGCTCTGCTGGTCAGTGGAGGCTTTAAAGATGTCGTGGCACTTGATGGGAGTGTCGTGGAGGCTCTTCATCCTGGAAGCCGTCTCAAGCTGCCTCACCTCATGTTGAGTATTAACCTCTTCACTCTGTCCCTCTGTGATGTAGAGATCAGTGTAGATCCTGTTGAGGAGGGTTCTACTTCCTGTTTCCTCACTTCCTTCAGTCACATGTTCACATCCCCTCCTCACACTGAGCTTCTGTTCATCTAAAACCTCCTGCAGACCACGATCTGCTGAAAGACAAGAAACAATGTCAGAGACAGAGAATCTGAGAATCTGCTGATTGTTTTCATCAGATACAGAAAAACTACAGAAAATAAAAGCTTTTTAACTTTGTGCTTTTCTAACGATGTTAAATGTTGATGCTGTATGAAGGAACAAAATAAAACCACATGTGCTGTTGTCAGAAGTGAAGACATCAGCAGACACATGTACAGTGCTGCTCTGACCGGCTGTCTGAGCTCCAGCTCCTGTTCTGGATCTTTGTCCACACTGGGGACAGGAGGAGTCTCCTGAAGAACCAGACTGGTCCCAGTATGAGGTGATGCACTGTCTGCAGAACCAGTGTCCACAGCTGGTGGAGACTGGATCCTTCAGGACGTCCTGACACGAAGCACAGCAGGACGACTGCTCCTCCTCAGGAACATGACTCCTCTTCCTCTCTCTGTGAAGACATTTCCTGATAAGTCACATGTGTTAGGATTTTAATAATATAATTAGACACTATAGCCCCGAAATGGATCGATTTTACGCACAACATGTTTGTACCTTAGCAGAAGGAATTAATGTGTGTGTGTCTGTGAAGATGGCAATAAAACTGAACTCTAAACAAATGCAGTATGTTAGACAGGGGTGGGGGCAGGGGCAGGTTGGGCTGAATATGGGGAATGTGTGGCCTTGGTTAGTGTGTGTGTGTGTGCGTCACATCGCAGTTCAGTCTTGCACCTGTCTGATAATGCCTGCTTGAGAAGACTGTACATCTGTGGCATACAATACACTGTACTTTAACTTGTTCTCATACCTAACTTACTATATTACAGCCTAAACTTCATTAGCTTTATTCAAACATCACATATACATGAAGGCACTGTTTCCATAAAAAGCTGTGACGTACCCTTAGAAAGAATTCAAGCAGCAGCCACTAGGGTCTGAAGGACAGGCTGGTTTTAAAACACCAAACCAAACTGTTAGAAATGTGAAGATTTTCCCAGCAACTGTCAAAGGAGGGGCGAACCTGGGAGCGGCTCCTCATCATTGGTGGATTCCAGTGCCAAGAGGCTGGGACCATGCCTGTGCTACTAACCACGTGACTCCCCCTCGCCATTGACCAATGAAGTTTGACCTACTATTATAAATATTGCACCCGCCGTCCGTTCGGGGCGACTCTAGATATTCCGTTGGCGCTATCAGAGGGGCTGGGGTTGTCTGGAGCGCCCATAGCTATGTAGTAGCTTTTCATTGCTTCTAATAAATACCTTTTTTTGAACCAAACCGAGGCTCTTCTCATATCTCGGGGCAGAGGAACACTGACACATGTCACAGTCACAGGTTGTCATTACTTCTGTCAAGGAGGGTTTGTTTTCACCCAGTATGTTTGTGTGTTGGTTGGTTCGTTAGTGGGATTATAAAAAACGACAGATTACCAGTAAACTTGGTGGAAGGTTGTGGTCTGTGAACCAGATCGGGGGGGGGGGGGGGGGGTGTCCTCTTTCACAGACATGTTCAGAGGACTGATGTTTACCAGTGTGTGGAATTTGGTGCAGATCCAAATCAAGACGAGTCTCTAGTGAATCTCAAAGTGGTTTCATAAGGAGCGTGTTGGTTCTTGGTGGAGGTCTGAGCTCTTTGAGTGATTCTGAGAGATTAGTCACCAACTTCAATGAAGCTGTGTCCTAATGCAGGGGCCACACTAGAGGGAACTAGATCCTCTTCAGAGCAGGTCACAGTAGAAACAGTCTCTTACTCTGTGTGTGAGGGTCCAGGTTCATTACTGAAGTTTAGAGGCTCTCCCATGGACTGGTCACTCTTCAGAGACACACAGCTGGGCCCTGGAGACTCTGCTCTCAGTCTGTGGTCCTGACCTCTGCAAACACAAACATGTTTTTATTCAGAACACATCATTCACTGGTTCATTCTCTGAGGATTCAGTTTGGAGGTTCACATGTTTGGAGCAGGTCTCTTACTTTGTGTGTGAGGGTCCAGGTTCATTACTGAAGTTTAGAGGATCTCCCATGGACTGGTCACTCTTCAGAGACACACAGCTGGGCCCTGGAGACTCTGCTCTCAGTCTGTGGTCCTGACCTCTGCAAACACAAACATGTTTTTATTCAGAACACATCATTCACTGGTTCATTCTCTGAGGATTCAGTTTGGAGGTTCACATGTTTGGAGCAGGTCTCTTACTTTGTGTGTGAGGGTCCAGGTTCATTACTGAAGTTTAGAGGATCTCCCATGGACTGGTCACTCTTCAGAGACACACAGCTGGGCCCTGGAGACTCTGCTCTCAGTCTGTGTTCTGACCTCTGCAAACCAAACATGTTTATTCAGAACACATCATTCACTGGTTCATTCTCTGAGGATTCAGTTTGGAGGTTCACATGTTTGGAGCAGGTCTCTTACTTTGTGTGTGAGGGTCCAGGTTCATTACTGAAGTTTAGAGGATCTCCCATGGCCCAGTCAGTCTTCAGAGACACACAGCTGAACCCTGGAGACTCTGCTCTCTCCTCTTCCTCCTCATAACCACTCATCTTCAATCTGAGAGGAAAAACACTGTGAGCTCACAGGAATCAGGATAAACCAGTCTGTTCAAGAAACACACCCCAAAATACCAAGCAAGGTATTTCACACACACACACACACACACCACACACACACACACACACACCACTCAGGTGACTGTAACTTATGATTCTGAAATCACGTTCTGTTATTAAACACTTGATGAACAGATGTGATGAAGATAAAAAGTGAAGCTGTGAGTTAACTCTGTTAATTAGTCCTTTGAAGCTCTTTGTTCCAGACCTGCTGTTCACATCTGTCTCTGGGATCCGATCACATGAAACCACGTCTGTCACCAGGTGTGAACGGACCAACTCAGAGTCTGTGATCAGCAGACGGATGTTAACAGCAGGTGTGAGAGTGGGACAGTAAAACCTTCAGAAAGTTGTGTTCACACTCACCTGCTCACTTTCCTTCCTTCTGCTCGTCCAGGTGAAAATGGAGTCTGACACTTCCCTGTTCTCAGGCTCCTCCTCCCTCTCTTTACAGTAGATAAGAGAGTTGCTCACAGACCATTTAAAGCTCCAGTGTGTAAGATTCAGGTGAATTGATCTATTGTTAGAAATTAAATATAAAATAATCAGTGATGTTATCACTAGTCTAAATTGTATGAATAGCTGCTTTACTCTAGAATGGGAAGATCAGTTTCAGGCTATAACGTGAAACTTAGCACGTTGTCCTGTGGAGTGGAGCTTCCTGAAACCGCCGCTCACAGGAGGAAACAGTGCATTTGTTGGGGACTATTTCCAGCGGCGGATGGAGCTCTATGGCACAAACACATGAGAAGTGTCAGGCTCTGTGGATGCATGCACAATATTTTTACATCATCGAGAAGAAAAATATAAAATATCACCAGACTTGTTCTTTTAAACGTCTTCTGCTGATAATCAGACTCAGAGAGTTCCATAATATATTTAACATTTGGTCATCACATTATCACATTTCACCCAAATGTCCACAGTTGAACATCAATTCAAACTCTTTCTTTTATCTTATTTCTTAAGTGCACATGTGAATATTCTGATTCCACAATAACGTCAAAGTCACAAACTATTTCAGCATTTCAAGACTCCATGAGATCACACACACGTTTAGAGTTAATGCTTTCCCAGCACTGGAATAGAGTCCAAACGT
Source organism: Reinhardtius hippoglossoides (assembly GCA_006182925.3). Classification (NCBI taxonomy): domain Eukaryota; kingdom Metazoa; phylum Chordata; class Actinopteri; order Pleuronectiformes; family Pleuronectidae; genus Reinhardtius; species Reinhardtius hippoglossoides. The sequence continues at coordinate 3,961 of VCHM03000291.1, forward strand.
CCACTAAGTCCATCAGTCTGGTCAAAGTCAGAACCAGAAAGCAACAGGCTGTGTGAATGGAGAATATATGGAGGGTTACTTCCTACCGCCTTGGTGGTAGGAAGGTGGATGTTGTGAAGTGTGTTGCTGGAGGTTCAGCGTGGTTTCATCCATTCAGAAGCTTCCCATCCAAAGATCAGGGCTCCATTAAAACCTGGCCTGTATCAGCACAAACAGAAACTCTCTTAACAACCACTGGTTTGTTGTGTGATTGTCTAACACAAGAATACTCTGCAACATTACATTATAAATATAATACTAATATTTCACATGACATGGTTCCTGTAATGTGACGAAATGGGACTAATCCATGTAAACAATAAAGATGTGAAAGAGCAGTTGAGAGAAGTGAAACACGTGTTTGTTTGACTGGTTCAGCCCCACACTGTATTTAGCAGCTACTGCTGAACACAAACACAATGAAGCCGTTAGTGTGGTTATTAATAATGATATGAAGAATTAGAGCAGCTGCGTTGATGAGCTGACAAAGCAACAACACTCTGGAACAATGGAGTCAACACATCAATGCTAACGCTAACAGGAAGAGCTCAGTGACCAACTCAGAGGAAACGACTCTGAACAGGAAGGAATCTGTGAGTCGGTGTGAAACACGTTCAGTTCGCTTCATGTGTGAAACTGGTTCAAAGGAAAGTCTCTGTTAAAACGCGGTTCACTGTAGTGACGTGTGCAGCTCCTCCCCCTGAGTTCCTCCAATCAGCTGAGTGATGAGCTTCACGTGCTGCAGGTGTGTGGGACCACTGCTCCGGGATCTTCTTCTGCTGTCATGGAGGGTGGCACCTAAGGTTCAAGGTGCATTAGCGCCCCCTACTGTGCTGGAGTGTTTGCTCTGCGGAAATACATGAAGACAAATAAAAAACCCTTCAACTTAAATCCTCCTCATTGATCCAGTTTCTTTTAAAAACTCAAACTTTATATTTCGCTTCCTCAGTACTGAACAGGTTCTTTAGGTTCAACATTTCCTCAGCTGCTTCTGTAGCTTTTCTCTTTCTCTTTATATTTCTGATGCTCCACACTTTCTCCCCCTGAGCCACATTCACACTGATGTTTAATCCTGTGAGTCCTCATCTTCACCTTGATATGACTGTTTGCTCTCTGCTGTTTTAATCATTGTTTTCATTCATCCCACTTTTTGTTTTATTTCATATCGATGATCCTTTTCCTCCCTCGTGGTTTTTCCAGTCAGTCTTGATGTTGCTTCTAATTCCTGCTTTAGCTTGGGCCTCACTGAAAGCTTCCTCTATGACTCTCTCCTGTTTTAAACATTGTTTTGTCCATTTCATTGCCCTCGATGCTCAGTGAGCTGGGATCCACATGAACCGGACTTCTGTTGTGTGATGTGGTCTGAATAGTGTCTGGTATGTTTCATACAGTGTATCTGCTCTGCTGTGGGATGACTGTAATGATACCAATGCTGATTAATCTGGTTTTGCTCTGTCCACTGTGATGCCATTGCTATTGCCGACATCTCAACTGTATATACTGTGATCTGCTGTTCTTTCCTTTATATTTATATTTAATTCTGGGACAACAAACCCAGTCTTTCCATTCTTTGGCTCCTTTGATCCATCTCTATATTGGGAACAGAGTATTATGTGTAGTCCTTAACCTTCCCTCCTGCTACGGGAACTCATAGTATCGCCAGATTTCAACACACAGGAATACATGCATCTGAATACACTGGCACTTCATTTCTTAAATTACAACCTGGTTTACAATTGGTTTAAAGTTAATTAGTTATTATGGTGCACACACCACAAGGCAATGCATTGCAGTGCAGAGCACAAGGACGTTTGTATAAAATCCGTGTGTTTTCTATGAAATATCGTAAAAAGTTTCCTCAGAGACTTAAAGATGCTCTGCTCTTCATCGACTCTTCTTCATACTGTAAATGTGACATTCACTTTTCTTCTGGTTGTTTCCATTATGTCAAACTGGTGATTCTGTTCTTTTACCTGCACCAAGGACGAGATGTTTCCACCTGTTTGTTTGCAAGAGGAAAGAAACCCAGAGTCATGATTCCAGTGAAGTCGGTGGAAGGATGTTTATTGAGCATTAAAGCAGAGACAAGTAGAAACACAACTTTTCTCTCTGAGATGTTTTTCTTCTCGTTACATCTGGTTTGTCACAGAGGAAATGATCCGTGTGTTTGACTCATAGACTGAATATAAAGGCTTTGACTGGGATGTGCTGCTGTTATACTGCAGCGCCACCTGTGGGTCAAAAGTAGAAAAGCCACCACCGCTCTGCAGCTGATGCAGAAATGAAAACGTCCCATTTTTAAGTCCAGAGTTTTGATCTTTTGTGTCAAAGACAAAACTCTGATTTTAAACTCAAAGTGATTTCAATGTGTTTAACTTTGTGTGGAACTAAATCAATTTGTGACGTGAATCCAGGAACTTTAAGATCATAAACAAACATATACACAGAATGTGGTTCTACACACATGGAGACATACTGAGGGACAAAGGGGGACAATAATAAAGACAAACTTAAATACACTGTATGTGACTCTTTACAGAGGGTTTATATATTCTGCTTGTGTCATTTCAATAAACACATTCTTCATGTGAATCAACACAATCGGGGCAAGAAGGTTGCTGGTTTGAATCCGGGTCTTCCTGTGTGGAGTCTGCATGTTCTCCCCGTGTTTTCTCCAGGTGCTCCGGCTTCATCTCACAAACACATGCAGATAGGGGTTGTGTAGATTGGAGACTACACACAAGCTGCTGCTGCTTCAGCCTCTGGATCCTCAGGACACAGCTCAGCCTCCGTCCACACACACTGTCCTCTTCACACTCAGCTCCACTCAAACCTCCATCTGTTGAGAGAAGAAGACATCAGTGTTACAGAGACTCACTTCACCAGCTGTGAGTCAGTGATGCAGCACATCCAGTAGAAAGAGCAGCAGGGACTTCAGTCCTGTTCAGAGGTGGAGCAGCTTCCTCTCTGCTTCATGTTCACGTGTTGGAATGAACACGCTAAGAGCTAAGTGTGTTTCCTCTGCATGTCAAAGTGCAGAGTGGACACCTGAGAGGTGGATTTACTGCTGTTACAGGTGAAGACAGGTTTCACTGTGTGTTGATGAACATCTGCTTCTGACAAACTGGGACCAGATGAGACAGATGGACCTCAGCAGAGGTTCTGCTCTGTATAAAGAGCTCCTGGTTACCATGGTGATGAGGAGAGGCTTCAGTCCCACTGATCTCAGAGCTGTGACAAAGATCCACCTGATCAGTTCTTCACTGATGAAGTGAGAACAAAGTGTCTCAGATCAGATGAAGACGACACCGTCTCTGTTCCTCTTGTGAGGCTGTCAGCTGTGGTCCAGCTTCATTTCCTGTTCACATGAAAACAACAACAACTGTCGTCTTCACGTCAACTCAATCACATGATCCCAAGCAGCTTGTGGCTCGTCTGATTGGCCGACTGTTGTCTCTCTGTGTCTCTGTCCAATCCTGACGTCTGTCCTCATTGTCCTCTCACAGCTTCACTGAGGAAACACTGAGGCCTGAACTACGAAGCCACTTCAACCCCAGGTCTGAGACACCCGTCCAGTTGAGGAACACTGTCTCCCTGTTCAGGCACACACTGTCTCTGAGGACACACACTGTCTCCCTGTCTCTGAGGAAACACACCTGTCTCACTGAGTGCATCTGGTGTTCTGGTGACAGGATGAGTCTGGAGAGATTGAGATGTTCTGGGTGAGTTAGAGATCAACTGAACCAACCAGACGTTGATTTAAACTTCCCTTATCCGTCCCTTGAAGGAGAGTGTGCACCACACAACAGTGGAGAGTCACTGGGTCAGTGGGCGGAGCTTTGATACGGGTTGATCTCCAACTTAACCTGGAGCAGGTTAGCCGTTCATCAGAAGTTACCATGGTGATTTACCTCGTTAAGAAGTGGACGAGCTTCGTAGGACTGAAAAAACTAAACCTGAAGTTAACCTGATAACCACAAATCCTGCTTGGTAGCACAGACCCTGGATCTGTGATACTGACTGTGTTTAGTAACATACTGATGAAAGCAGCGTGGACTGACTCCAACCATCTACTGACCTCAGAGTCTCCAGTCGACAGGTTGGACTCTGCTGGAGATCAAGCAGCTCCTTCACTGCTGAGGTCTTCAGGTCGTTGTGTCTCAGATCCAGTTCTCTCAGATGAGAGGGGTTTGACCTCAGAGCTGAAGCCAGAGAAGAACAGCTGATCTCTGACAGACTGCAGAACCTCAACCTGGATAAAAAATAAAACTTAACTGTTAATTAAACTGAGTTCATGTGTGAAAATAACAGACACATATTCATGTCACACAGACTCATAACATGGAAGATAAATATGAAATCAGACATGTTGGACTAAAAACGAGTCCTGATTCAGTACAAATAGATTATTTGGACCCGGTCTCTGTCCTGCAGATCAGTTTAGAAATCCAGAACTAAACTCAGTGTTTTAACAAGTAGCTGAATATTTAAAATGTCACAGATTAATTAATGAATGGATTCAAGTTATGTATTGTGGCATCACAAGGGGACAGGTTGTGGAGGGGTCTACATCCTCACCCAACCCAAAATGGCCGCCGGGCTAGAGACTACAGCTCCCAGACTGCCTCATCGTGCACCCAGCTGCAGGTGCTTAAGGCCCCTAATTGAGGCAGGGCTGGGAAACTGAATAAAGGGGAGAGCACCATGAGAGAGGAGTTGGGCCTGGAGTAGGAGAGAGGACGCCTACATGGAGGAACAGCTACCGAGGACCTGGCAGGGTTGGATTACTTTTGTTTGGTGAAGAAACCACTTTCTCCTCCGGGACGCTTTATGTTTATTCATGGACTTTTTTTATTTTGTTATTTTTGATGTTAAGGAACTGCCAGTGGGACGGACCAATAAACCTTTATTTTTCATTTATACTGTCTGATGGGGCCTTTTGAACTGCCCCCCCAGGGACAACCCGTGACGCTACAGTATGAAGAGGAATTATGTTAAATTAGACTTAAATGAGATAAATTGTGTGTAAATGCTGTTTTATAGATATGAGATCTACGAAAGTCAGTCAGTGAACTGACCTCAGAGTCTCCAGTCGACAGGTTGGACTCTGTAGAAAACCACACAGCTCCTTCACTCCTGAGTCCTTCAGGTCGTTGTTACTCAGATCCAGTTCTCTGAGATGAGAGGGGTTTGACCTCAGAGCTGAAGCCAGAGAAGAACAGCTGATCTCTGACAGTCTGCAGTCCTTCAACCTGGATAAAGAAATATGAATATTAGAATGTGTCCTCCTGTTGTTGTGGATCGTCATCATGTCAACACAGACTCTCAACATGCTGCTGACCTCAGTCCAGTCTGTGACCTGAAGATAAATATCAGATCAGACATGTTGGACCATTGTTTCATTCATCAGCTTCTTCTCTGTGTTTGGTCACTGAGCAGGTTTGTGTAATTAAACACTGTTTAAAGTAGGGATGGCTCCTGACACTCACTTCCTGTTTGTTTCTATACTCATCAACTGTCCAACGTGTTTCAATAAGAACGTGTCTTATTCTGAAAACCTGAGGAGGACGAGTCCTCGGCCTCAGTCCACATGTTATTTACTGACACTTTCTTAGTGATCAGGAGCAGGTGAGTGCAGGTGAATGGAGCTGATGAGGTGGACGTGACTGACAGGCTGGGTGAGTGACAGATGACTGAGGGACAGTGAGCAGAGCAGAACTGAGACAATTTAAATAAATAATGACCCAATAAGAAAGAAAGTCTGAAAAGTGAAGAAGGATTTAAGGACCTCAGAGTCTCCAGTCGACAGTTTGGACTCTCCAGTCCAGAACACAGCAGCTTCACTCCTGAATCCTGCAGGTTGTTGCTACTCAGATCCAGTTCTCTCAGATGTGAGGGGTCTGACTTCAGAGCTGAGGCCACGACTTCACAGTGAGTCTCTGAGAGTCGACAACTACCGAGTCTGTAATTAAAGAAAATATCAAATCTGTGAGAATTAAATCATAAAACACAACATTCATACAAAACGTGATCATGTGACCCTCACCCTGGTAAATCCCCTTTTTGTTAAAAACTCAGAGAATCCTTCATTGGTCCAGCGTTCATCAGACTAACAGGAACTCATTAGATTCAGGGGGTCAAAGGTCAAAGGTCAAGGTCACAGAACATGTTCATGGCCTCTTGAACATGATATCTCAAGTCTGTCTTTAGGGGATTTCTTCACATTGTGACTCAGAGAAACTGATTAGATTTCAGAGGTCAAAGGTCAAGGTTACAGTGACCTCATGTTATTGTGAAGTCAACATGTCAGGAACCTGGAGGGACGGACACTGCACTGGTTGGTGGTGGCGTACAAACGCAGGCTGGGAATTCTAGTTTGACAAGAAAGAAGAATAAACTATATTTCCTGCTTCTTCAGTTTAAAGGAACCGTCAGTGATTCTCATCCAAACACTGATTCAGTGATCGTCTCCTCACACTGTGCTAGCTGTTTGCTCATATATATATACACACATACAGTATATACAATAATCTCCCTTGCACCCCACAGCACTGCGCTCCCAGAATTCAGGCTTACTTGTCGTCTCTAAAGTCTCTAAAAGTAGAGTAGGAGCCAGAGCTTTCAGCATCAAGCTCCTCTCCTGTGGAATCATCTCCCACTTTCAGTTCGGGAGGCAGACACCATCTGTACGTTTAAAAGTAGGCTTAAAACCTTCCTTTACGATAAAGCTTATAGTTAGAGCCGGTCCAGGCTATTGCACTTCTGTCCGTCCTGGGAGAGGGATCCTCACATGTGTCTCTCTGAGGTTTCTACCTTCTTTACCCTGTTAAAAGGTTTTTTTAGTAGTTTTTCCTGACTCTTGTTGGGTAAAGGGCAGAGGATGTCACACCTTGTTAAAGCCCAGTGAGACAAACTGTGATTTGTGAATATGGGCTATACAAATTAAAATTTGATTGATTTATTGATCATGTCTGGACTCACCGAGCCTTCCTGCAGTTCCTCACAGCTGGGATCAGTCTCAGTCGACCCTGTTCTGATGTGTTGAACTTCTTCAGGTCCAACTCATCCAGAACCTCCTCTGACATCTGCCGCATGTAGGCCAGAGCTGAGCAGTGGATCTCAGAGAGTTCCTCCTTTGATTTGTTCTCTGACGTCAGGAACTGTTGCATCTGCTGATGAACTGAGTGGTCGTTCATCTCAGTCAGACAGTGGAAGATGTTGATGGTTCTGTCAGGAGAAATGTCATCACTATTCATCTCCTTCAGGTTGTTGATGACTCTCTGGATGATCTCTGGATTGTTCCCTGTCCGACCCAGCAGGCCTCCTAAGACTCTCTGGTTGGACTCCAGACTGAGGCCGTGAAGGAAGCGAACAAACAGGTCCAGATGACCATTTGTACTGGTGAGGGATTTCTCCATGGTTCTCTTCAGGAGGTCATCCAGGGAGAAGGTAATGTCTGTGTTCCTCCATGTTCCCAAGAAGTTGTTGAGTTCTTCTGTGTTCCTCTTGGTGTAACAGTGGAACATGTAGACTGCAGCCAGAAACTCCTGAACGCTCAGATGAACAAAGCAGTAGACTGATTTCTGGAAGATCACACACTCTCTTCTGAAGATCTCAGTACAAACTCCTGAGTACACCGAGGCCTCTGTGACATTAAGACCCCACCGCTCCAGGTCTTCTTGGTAGAACATGATGTTTCCTTCCTCCAGATGTTTAAGTGCCAGCCTCCCCAGCTTCAGGAGAACGTCCCTGTCAGCCTCCGTCAGCTGCTGTGGAGTCGTCTCATGTCCCTCACCGTACTTGTTGTTCTTCCTCTTTGTCTGAACCAGCAGGAAGTGTGAGTACAGGTCAGTCAGGGTCTTGGGCAGCTCTCCTCTCTGGTCTGTGGTCAACATGTGCTCCAGAACTGTAGCACTGATCCAGCAGAAGACTGGGATTTGACACATGATGTGGAGGCTCCTGGACGTCTTGATGTGTGAGATGATTCTGCTGCACAGCTCTTCATCACTGAATCTCCTCCTGAAGTACTCCTCCTTCTGGGCGTCAGTGAAGCCTCGTACTTCTGTGAGCCTGTCAACACATGTAGGAGGGATCTGATTGGCCGCCGCAGGTCTGGAGGTTATCCAGACGAGAGCCGAGGGAAGCAGATTCCCCCGGATGAGGTTTGTCAGCAGCACGTTGACTGATGACCTCTGTGTGACATCAGACACAAGCTCCCTGTGGTTGAAGTCCAGAGAAGGTCTGCTTTCATCCAGGCCGTCAAAGATGAACAAAGGTTTACAGACAGCGAGCATCTCTGCCGTGAGCTTCTGTAACGCTGGATGGAAAACACGGATCAGCAGCGTGAGAAGACTGTGCTGCTGGTCTTTCACCAGGTTCAGCTCCCTGAACGAAAGCACAGTCAGCAGACCCACATCTTGGTTTTCTAAACCCTCGGCCCAGTCCAGAGGAACTTCTGCACCGAGAAGGTTTTTCCAACGCCAGCGACGCCGTTGGTCAGGACGACTCTGATGCTGCTCTGCTGGTCAGTGGAGGCTTTAAAGATGTCGTGGCACTTGATGGGAGTGTCGTGGAGGCTCTTCATCTGGAAGCCGTCTCAAGCTGCCTCACCTCATGTTGAGTATTAACCTCTTCACTCTGTCCCTCTGTGATGTAGAGATCAGTGTAGATCCTGTTGAGGAGGGTTCTACTTCCTGTTTCATCACTTCCTTCAGTCACATGTCACATCCCTCCTCAACTGAGCTGATGTTCATCTAAAACCTCCTGCAGACCACGATCTGCTGAAAGACAAGAAACAATGTCAGAGACAGAGAATCTGAGAATCTGCTGATTGTTTTCATCAGATACAGAAAAACTACAGAAAATAAAAGCTTTTTAACTTTGTGCTTTTATAACGATGTTAAATGTTGATGCTGTATGAAGGAACAAATAAAACCACATGTGCTGTTGTCAGAAGTGAAGACATCAGCAGACACATGTACAGTGCTGCTCTGACCGGCTGTCTGAGCTCCAGCTCCTGTTCGGATCTTTGTCCACACTGGGGACAGGAGGAGTCTCCTGAAGAACCAGACTGGTCCCAGTATGAGGTGATGCACTGTCTGCAGAACCAGTGTCCACAGCTGGTGGAGACTGGATCCTTCAGGACGTCCTGACACGAAGCACAGCAGGACGACTGCTCCTCCTCAGGAACATGACTCCTCTTCCTCTCTCTGTGAAGACATTTCCTGATAAGTCACATGTGTTAGGATTTTAATAATATAATTAGACACTATAGCCCCGAAATGGATCGATTTTACGCACAACATGTTTGTACCTTAGCAGAAGGAATTAATGTGTGTGTGTCTGTGAAGATGGCAATAAACTGAACTCTAAACAAATGCAGTATGTTACCCGATCAATTCCCCTCTACTAGGGGCCAAACAAAAGGAAAGCAAAAAAACCCTTTTTAAAAACAAATTCTGCTTTATTTATATGGGAAATTTAAATAATTTTTTAGTTGGGGGAAGGAGAAAGGAGGTAAGAAGAAAGTTCTGTTTTTTTTTTTGAAGCAAAAAAAGGCATGTGTGTCGACAAAAGGGGAAGGCCTGGAGGGTTGGTACCCTGTAAAAGGGGAAGGTGTGAGGGTTGGACCGTAAAAGGGGAAAGGGCCCTGTGAGAGGTTGGTACCGTGTGAGGGAAGCCCGTGAGAGCTGGGCCCCTGTGTGAGGGTTAGGGGCCCCGTTTGGCGCAGGAAAGAGGGCAAAAGTCAGGTCCGGGCCCCTGCGCGGGACGTGCGCCACATTTCGCACGCACGAACCCTTAAAACTAATTAGTTTGGGAAAAAAAAAAAAGACAGACGATTCATGCGATAGATTGCATCCTGCAACCTAATTGAGATTGGGTGTTTTCCGGAGGAAAAGGGGTACGGCATGGAGTGAGGAGTTAACTAGCGGACACCCGTTGTTGAATGGGCCCCAATTTAAAAGACCCCGAGGCCAAACATTTTACGAAGAGACAGAAAAAAGACTGATTTAGATAAAAAAAAAGGACAGAGACCAAAGAAGACGACAGAAAAAAAGATTTTAAAGATTTAAAAAGTTTGAATGGTGGTATTACAAAATTTCCTATTTTCCCTTAAAAAGAGCGTTTGGAGATGATTGATTTTTACATAGGTAAAGAGAGAGACAGCATAAGTCTGTCAAGGGTGAATAAAAGGGGTGTGGGTGTGAATCGAGAGACAAGGGGAGAAAAGGGGAAAAAGGTTCCCCGGTGACAGGACAAAATAAAAAGGAAATAAGAAAAACAAACAAGGAAGTGAGAAAAACAAAAAAGGAGCTACCTGGGGAGAAAAAAGGAAATTTACACCCGGGGTTTCAACTGGTTTGCAATTGGTTTGGCTTGTTTTTTTTTTTTTTAATTTTTTAAAATTTTAATTTGTTAATTTTTATTTTTTCCACTAAGGACAAATGAGACGGGAATTTTTTCGGTTAGAGATACACACCCCTGAAATCCCAACAGACCACCCCGACCCAACAGATAACAACTTACAAACAGTCACAGCCTGGGCCCCCAAACACCTCATCGTCGGGGGTTTGAAGCCTCCCCTTGGGCGCTCGAAAGAAGAATTTCACCAATGGTGTCACCCATCTTTCCCCAATGAGTTTCCCCAAGGACAGCCCATGCCAGGGCCTCCTCGGCCCCGGGTAGGGACCGGGTTGGATGTATGTCAGGAGAAATTGACGACTGCATGAAAGCCTTAAAAAATTTATAAAGTTGTCGCACGGGTTTTCAGGGGCTGCTGGATTTTCTGAAAGCCCCCCAGGAGATCCTGTTCCGTAAGCCCGGGGTGTTTGGGGTTTTAAGGGTAAAATTTAAAAGGAAAGGGGCCCCAAAGGGGGGAAAAAAATTGGGGGGAAAAAAGGTGTACCTACAGCGTCCGAGTAAAAGGAAAAAACGGGAGCATTTGGCACCCCCTCACACATTGTGTACCCGCCTGCCCCCCTTTGGGCCCTTACGGAAGTGCCACTGATTTGGGCCGCTCCCCCCAAAAATTTAAAAGAAATACTTTTTGACCACAAAAGGGGGGCTGTCTGTAGTTTTTTGATTATTTCCAAATATAAGCTTGAACGTATTTTAAAAATCAGCTACGCCCCTTGGGTTTCATTGAGAAAAGAAAACGAGAAAGGTAAATGACGTGGAGACAGCAGGACTTCAGCCTGGGGTGAGGCCACATGTTTTATTTTTTTTTTTTTTTTAATTTTTTTCCCTGAGAAAAACCCCTACTGCTTTCTGTCCCAATAATTTGTAATTGTAAATTAATGTTTGTTTTAAAGTTAAAATTGAGAAGCAGTTTAAGGTGGAAATATCCGTGTCAAATTTTTTTTATGATTAAGAGTTTTCTTTAAATGGGCTAGAGGCCTCTTATCTGGATTTGTGGAGTTTTATTTTATTTTTTTTTTATTGTTTTATTGATTTTTCTTTTTTTTGGTTTGTTTTGTTTTTTCAAAAAGGCCCTTTTAATTTTTCAAATTAAAAATTTAAAAAAAGGGAATATGTTTTTGTTTTTAAAAAGGTGAATTTGATGATTATGTTAAATATAAATTTTCCTAAAATGGTTTTAGAGTTATGCAATAATAACCCAACCCAAAATTTGCTATCGGCCCGCCACCAAAATTTTTTTATATGCACAAAATTAGGGGGTTCCTTGACTTTACACTTTCCCAAGCAAAATGTTCTGGAAAATATATTCCTTAATAAAATAGAGATGAATTTGGAGTGAAGAAGCAATTTCACCGAAATTTTTTATTTATTAATTTTTTTATTTTAAAATTTAAAAGGCCCCAAAAGACTACTTAAGAATTTTACTTGAGATTTTCACCCTTAAAATTTAATATGTGCGACATTTTGCAAGTAAATTTTGATCTGAGGTTGTGATCATTTTATGATCAAAAAGGGGGAAGTAAGGAAAAAATTTGACCCCTTATACCCCACTAAATTTTTCTGTTTTGCATATATTTTGTGTGTAACTGCCAAAAGAATTAGAGCCACAAACTGGACTGTGCTCGTCTCCCCCAACAAGACTCGAAGAGGCCCTTAGAGTGTCGTTCATCTTGGGATTTAATTCACTAAACCACCCGTAGTTCTCACAAAATAGTTCACAACACAACACACACACACACACCACCCACACACACACACCCCACACACAACACCCCACCACACCACACACACCACACACACCACCACACGCACACACGCACACACGCACACCAACAACCACACACGACCACGCACAGGGAAAGACACGACACAGACCGAGGTGAAAAAAACATTTTGTTTTTCGGGGTTTTTGGAGGCAGGTGATTTAAACCAAAAAAAAAATTAAAAGGGAAACATAGTTTAGGCTAAGCGAAAAAAAATAAAAAACAAAAAAAATGTTTAAAAATTAAATTAAAAAAATCACAAAAGTCAACAGAAGAACACTAAAGCAAAGTGAAGCAGATTGTATCACAGTTTAGACAACTACTCAAAAACAAAAATCCACCCCCCCCAACAGGGAGTAAAACTACAGGTATCCCTACACACAACCGGATCACCCACAACCCCACAACCCCCAGTACTCGCCGCTCGACGCACGCTCGCACGAAGAGACGACACCGCACACACACACACACAACATCTCTTCTTGCACACATAAGAAGCTAAAATGCAATTTTTTTTGTTTTTCAAAGAGGTGCAAAAAAAAGGGGGAAAAATTTATAAAAGGCCAATGAATGTGAACGAAAGATAAAAAGACAGAAAAAGTTTCTTTTTATCCCCCAGGCCTCGTGGTCGAGTGGACCGCGATTTCGACTGGCCCCCTTTTAGAGACCTGAAGTGGTTAGCCCCCGCCGTTACCCCGCCCTGATTCACCCCGAACAGAAAAGCAGACACTGTACAGGGGTGGAAAGGGGGGACATTGGGCGGGGGGGCGAGGTGCAGCTGCTCAGGCAGATTTTTGGGGGGGGCCGGGAGAGAGTGGTGGAAATCTATTCATTTACGCCCCTGAAAAACATGGTATCGCCCCCCACCACCCTAATGAAAGTCACAAAATGTCACTGCACACACACATTTAATAGAAGCAATCACGCTTTAGAAAGAAAATTTCATTTTGCATTGTAATACATGTTCGGTTCCCGAATCCTATAAAAAAACAAAAGGTTTAGAGATGAAGCAAAAGAAAACCTTTTATAAACGTTTGGAACCGGCCCCCAAAGGTTTTAAACCACAGTACAATGCACAAACCCCTTAAAACAGCTCCAAAAAAACATCACCCCCACCGGAGGGTCACATCTGCCGGCTCCCCCGGGCAAAACTCCTTTAAGAATCTTAAAATCTCCACTAAAAAATGATAAAAGAGACAAGTCCATTATTTGTTTTTGGGTAGAGCCCTTCCCACCCCTAGAAAATCAGCTTCCCCCCCCGAAAATTACTACTAGTCCACGAACTCCCCCCTGAAACACCTCACCACTACCACCCCACCCAGCTCCCCCCGCGGAAATATTATGACGCCAGTACCATTGAAAATGGGTTAGAAAAAATTGCTCAAAAGGGGGCAGAAAAACACACGGGGGACAGAAACTCTAAAAATGTTCAGTTCTCAAAAAGCAGGTTCCGACCTCACTTTTCCCCCCCGAGAAAACGACAACCAGACAACACAAAAACCCCCGAAGCGGATGTTTCCCCAAAGGAGGAGCCCCGGTCCACAAAACCTTTCCAGCTAAAAACATTCGAAAGCAACTCCCTTTTCTCTCACCCCCGCAAAGAGCAATAGGAGGGAAAGGTCAGCCCCCAAACGCGATGGTTGAAGGGGGCCTGATGTTGGCCCGTTAAAACGAAGGCATCAAGTGGGACTGGGGAAGACTCAATCAAAACACATGCCGTTTTTGGAAGAAGTTTAAATTTGACATGACAAAAGAAGAAAGGGGGGCGGGAAGGAAAGATGACGGGACATTGTTTTTTACTGTGGAGGGGAAGGGACTTGGGGGAAAGCCGGAAGAAAAAGGAAAACCAGGCTGATTTAAAAGAGGCGGGGGGGGTGGAGGAGGGGAGGAAAAAAGCAACTTTTAACAGAGAACGAGACCGCGAGGAACACCCCCAAAACCAAGAGGGTGAAGCACCACACCCCAAAACCCAAACATTATCTTAGAAGTAAAAGATTTAAAAAAAAGAAAGACAAACTACTGAAGGGAAAAAATGTTAAATATAATGAGATGTATCTGTAATTCCAAAACATCATTCACAGTGTAGGGAAAGAGATTAAATTCCTTTTGTTTTTGGAGCAACAATTCAGTACAAAGAACAGACACCCTATAAATTTCCCGAAGTTACACGCATGCACACAAAAAACCAAGGGAAAAAAGCAGATTTTTAAAAAATAGGTTCGGAGAAAGTTTGTGAAAGAGAATTTAAAAACTAAATTGTATTTCTGGGAAATTTAACAACCCCCTAGATAGTGGATGAACACTGCATTCGGGAAATGGAAAGGGTAATTGATCTGCTCCTCTCCCCAGCTATTTGCAGTATCCTTCACCCGGGTTGCTGATCCCTTTTCTTTAGGACCTTTCTCAACAGATCTCACCACGGCTCGGACCCTGGAAAAAATGCCCCTCCCCACCCTATTAGTTGCCTTTTTTGATGGTGATGATTGTGATGAGTTTTTATTGGGTGGGATGGGGGTTTAGGGGTTGTGGAGATCCCCCGTAAAGGGTTTACACCAGAAATGGTGTGAAAAAAGGGGGGATTTTTAGGATTTTAATAAATAATTTGACACTTTGCCCGAAAAGGATCGATTTTAGCAAAACATGTTGTACCTTAGCAAAGGAATTAAGTGTGGTGTTGTGAAGTGGCAAAAAAAACTGAAAATCTAAACAATGCAGAGTTAGACAGGGGGGGGGGCAGGGGGGGGGTTGGGTGAAAAGGGGAATGGTGGGCCTTTGGGTTTTTGTGGTCCAATGCAGTTCATTTGCACCCGGCTGATAATGCGCTTGAGAAGACTGAATCGTGGATACATACACTGATTAACTTTTCTCAACCTAACTTACTATATTACAGCCTAAAAATTCATTAGCTTTTTTTTAAAATACATAAATGAAGGCATGTTTCTTAAAAAAACGTGGGGTACCCTAAAGAATTCAAGCAGAGCCACTAGGGTCTGAAGGACAGGCTTTTTTTAAAAACCAAAAAAAACTGTTTAAAAAGTGAAGTTTTCCCCCCAACTTCAAAGGAGGGGGGAACCCGGGGGGGCTCCCCATCATGGGGATTCCGTGCAAGAGGTGGGGCCCTGCTGTGCTATAAAGTGACTCCCCCTCCCCTTGACCAAGAAGTTTGACCACTATTTTAAAATTGCACCCGCCGCCGTTGGGGGACTTAGATTTCCGTTTGGGGCTAAGAGGGGCGGGGGGGTCTGGACGCCTAGCTATGTAGTGCTTTTTTTGTTAATAAAAAACCTTTTTTGAACCAAACCCAGGTTTCTCAATTCGGGGGGAGGGAACCCCTGAAAATTCACAGTCCGGTTGATTTCTTCGTCAAGGGGTTTTTTTTTTAACCCCGAGTTTGTGGTGGTTGGTTCGTTAGGGGGATCATAAAAAACTACAGATTACCAGTAAACTGGTGGAAGGTTTGTGGTTTTGAACCCGATGGGGGGGGGGGGTCTGGCCTTTGAGGTTTGGGATTAGTCACCAACTTCAAAGAAAACTGTGTCCAAAACGGGGCCCCCCCTAGAGGGAACAGATCCTCTTCAAGCAGGTCACAGGAAAAAAAAGTCTCTTATCTGGTGTGAGGGTCCCGGTTCATTTCGAAAGGTGGAGGATGTTGGACCCGGGCACTCTTTGGGGAAAAACAGCTGGGGGCCTGGAGATCTGCTCCCTTTTT
>VCHM03000292.1:10000-12500 GCA_006182925.3 Reinhardtius hippoglossoides
TGAAAGTGTGCAAGTGGAGGTGGTTCGCAGGGGTCCTAACTGGAGCTCACTTAATCAGGCAGCCAAAGTGGTCCGTGGGTCATGGAGCTCACTGAGACCCAGGCAGATTTAATAGTGGGTCCCCCCCTGGGCTAGGCTGGTGCTGGTGCTGGTGCTGGAGGTGTCTGGGAGGGCTGCTTTGGCCCAGAGCCTGGCGGGGCTGGAGGCCCTGAAAGTGTGCAAGTGGAGGTGGTTCGCAGGGGTCCTAACTGGAGCTCACTTAATCAGGCAGCGAAAGTGGTCCGTGGGTCATGGAGCTCACTGAGACCCAGGCAGATTTAATAGTGGGTCCCCCCCTGGGCTAGGCTGGTGCTGGTGCTGGTGCTGGGGTGTCTGGGAGGGCTGCTTTGGCCCAGAGCCTGGCGGGGCTGGAGGCCCTGAAAGTGTGCAAGTGGAGGTGGTTCGCAGGGGTCCTAACTGGAGGTCACTTAATCAGGCAGCCAAAGTGGTCCGTGGGTCATGGAGCTCACTGAGACCCAGGCAGATTTAATAGTGGGTCCCCCCCTGGGCTAGGCTGGTGCTGGTGCTGGTGCTGGAGGTGTCTGGGAGGGCTGCTTTGGCCCAGAGCCTGGCGGGCTGGAGGCCTGAAAGTGTGCAAGTGGAGGTGGTTCGCAGGGGTCCTAACTGGAGCTCACTTAATCAGGCAGCCAAAGTGGTCCGTGGGTCATGGAGCTCACTGAGACCCAGGCAGATTTAATAGTGGGTCCCCCCCTGGGCTAGGCTGGTGCTGGTGCTGGTGCTGGAGGTGTCTGGGAGGGCTGCTTTGGCCCAGAGCCTGGCGGGGCTGGAGGCCCTGAAAGTGTGCAAGTGGAGGTGGTTCGCAGGGGTCCTAACTGGAGTCACTTAATCAGGCAGCCAAAGTGGTCCGTGGGTCATGGAGCTCACTGAGACCCAGGCAGATTTAATAGTGGGTCCCCCCCTGGGCTAGGCTGGTGCTGGTGCTGGTGCTGGAGGTGTCTGGGAGGGCTGCTTTGGCCCAGAGCCTGGCGGGGCTGGAGGCCCTGAAAGTGTGCAAGTGGAGGTGGTTCGCAGGGGTCCTAACTGGAGCTCACTTAATCAGGCAGCAAAGTGGTCCGTGGGTCATGGAGCTCACTGAGACCCAGGCAGATTTAATAGTGGGTCCCCCCCTGGGGCTTAGGCTGGTGCTGGTGCTGGTGCTGTGCTGGAGGTGTCTGGAGGGCTGCTTTGGCCCAGAGCCTGGCGGGGCTGGAGGCCCTGAAAGTGTGCAAGTGGAGGTGGTTCGCAGGGGTCCTAACTGGAGCTCACTTAATCAGGCAGCCAAAGTGGTCCGTGGGTCATGGAGCTCACTGAGACCCAGGCAGATTTAATAGTGGGTCCCCCCCTGGGCTAGGCTGGTGCTGGTGCTGGTGCTGGAGGTGTCTGGGAGGGCTGCTTTGGCCCAGAGCCTGGCGGGGCTGGAGGCCCTGAAAGTGTGCAAGTGGAGGTGGTTCGCAGGGTCCTAACTGGAGCTCACTTAATCAGGCAGCCAAAGTGGTCCGTGGGTCATGGAGCTCACTGAGACCCAGGCAGATTTAATAGTGGGTCCCCCCCTGGGCTAGGCTGGTGCTGGTGCTGGTGCTGGAGGTGTCTGGGAGGCTGTTTGGCCCAGAGCCTGGCGGGGCTGGAGGCCCTGGAAGTGTGCAAGTGGAGGTGGTTCGCAGGGGTCCTAACTGGAGCTCACTTAATCAGGCAGCAAAGTGGTCCGTGGGTCATGGAGCTCACTGAGACCCAGGCAGATTTAATAGTGGGTCCCCCCCTGGTGCTATGGCTGGTGCTGGTGCTGGTGCTGGTGTGGTGCTGGGGGGCTGCTCTTTGGCCCAGAGCCTGGCGGGGCTGGAGGCCCTGAAAGTGTGCAAGTGGAGGTGGTTCGCAGGGGTCCTAACTGGAGCTCACTTAATCAGGCAGCGAAAGTGGTCCGTGGTCATGGAGCAAATATAACAGTTATTATTTTTATGATTAAATTCAATTTGACCTTTCTCCTGTAATGCCCCCATTTCCCCATTAGATGGTGGACTTTGACTGGGAGAGGAGTGACATTTGACTAAGTGTCAGATGAGTGAAATATGGAGGTGCTGCTCTGGTCCTTGAGCTCACCTCACTGACAACTCAGCTCGGCAGACAGGCAGGCAGGCAGGCAGGCAGGCAGGCAGGCAGGCAGGTGCTGGAGGTGCAGGCAGGCAGGTGCTGGAGGTGCTGTCAGTCAGGCACAGAGATGCCACTCCAGCTGGCTCCAAATTGTAGCTGTTCTAATACTTGCCTCAATGTGATTTTAGTTGTTCTCAAATATCAACAGACACACACAGACACACACAGACACACACAGACACACACAGACACACACAGACACACACACACACACACACCCACACACACACACACACACACACACACACACACACACACACACACACACACACACACACCACACACCACACACACACCACACACTCACACTCACTCA
>VCHM03000294.1:0-19765 GCA_006182925.3 Reinhardtius hippoglossoides
TCTTTCTCTCGGTCCTGCACTCCCTGCTGGATTGTTTGTCTCCTCAGCCCGAGCTCTCTCTGCCTCTCAGTCCTTTCTGCTGCAGCTGTAACTGTGTCGTGGTCTTTATGTTCATCCACAGTGCAGAGATAACAGATACACTGCTGATCAGTACGGCAGAACATCTTCATCACCTCATCGTGACGAGAGCAGATGTTCTCCTGGAGCTTCTCCGAGGGCTCCACCAGCTTGTGCTTCTTAAATGGAGCTGACTGAAAATGAGGCTGGAGGTGTTTTTCACAATAAGAGGCCAAACAAACCAAACAGGACTTGAGAGCTTTCAGTTTTCTCCCAGTGCAGAAATCACAGGCCACATCTTCAGGTCCAGCATAGCAGTGATCAGCAGGAGCAGCTTGGAGTCCAGTCTTCTTCAGCTCCTCCACTAAATCAGCTAACATGGTGTTTTTCCCCAGGACAGGCCTCGGTGTGAAGGTCTGTCTACACTGAGGGCAGCTGTAGCTTCCTCTCTCATCCCCTTTGTCCCAGTGGGTGTTAATACAGCTCTTACAGTAGCTGTGTCCACAGCCAGTAGTCACCGGATCCCTCAGTAGTTCCAGACAGATCGAACAGCAGAATCTTTCTCTGTCCAGTTGATTTTCTTGCTGCGCCATTTCAGCTGGTGTCAGTGACTGTAGAATAGATTCACTTCCTCTGAACAGAAACAGATCTCTGCTCCTCCCTCTCTCCTTCACTTCCAGCAGTGACTCATTTCCCACAGTTCAGGGCTTGTTGTTCACTGGTCCTTACACTGACACATCTGAGAAGGGAGGAGACACAGAAATATCCTGACTGGGAGGAGCTGGTTGTGAGTTTTTTATCTGTGTCATCACATTTCAAAGTGAATAGTTGCACTGAGAACTGTCACATTCAGCTCACAACAGCACAGGTTGTAATATTCACATTCTTCAAAGTTTCCAGAAAAGTTAACGAATCTTTTCCATGGAATAAAAACCAACTTACAAAGTGCTTCACGAATGAAAAACACAAGTAAAAATACATTAAAACACACGTATGAAAGAGTCAAAGTATAAAAACACTACAGGTGACAGAAAGGTAATCATGAACACACTTTAAAAACTAGAATTAGATCAAATCGTGGTACGATAACAGCACGTTTGAAGTTTGGATTCAAAGGAAGCTTCTGACTCAGCCTGCTATATTTCCTCAGGTTTATTCAGAGTCTCAGACTCTTATTTCTAAAACTCTGTCCCCCTCAGTGTTGAGCTGAGCTGTTACAACAGCACATGCAGCCAGAGATGATACAGACTTACAGTGAAGTCAATGGAGTTCTGAAGAAGAAAAATGACAAAGAGCAAAGGAACCATGTCAACAACTGTTCAGCTTTTATCAAAGAAAATGATAAACTGCTCAAACTGTTTCTATATAATACAAGTGACACCAAAGTTCTTTCAGTTCAGAAACAGGTGGATGAAGTTTGTCTGTGACGGAGCAAAGAATCGATCCCAGTCGTCAGGAACTTAATCCTGAGTGTTTTTACCGTTTACTGTTTTAACTCTGCATAAATTACAAAACCTCTTCAAGCAGCAACGTCTGTTTTGTGGGTTAAACCTCGGACAAATTTGGGGTCAAGAAGTTTTGATCAAGTCTGGATTCAAACTGTACGACCCAGGACCGTCTGTCCGTGAGGTGACGACGTGAAACACTGAAGCAACACGACAAACTCGTTGTGAAGTTTCATCCTTATGAAAATCAACAGCACAATAAACGGAGCGACCTCAAGTCCACAACATCACAATATCTCCAATATGTGGCTTGTGTGTCAGGACTCAACTCCACGTCTTCACTCTGAAACTCCACCAAACCATTATTTCTCCACTTCTTTAAATCTGTGTGACGAACTCTCTTCATCCACTGGGATCACAAACAAGATCTGGGTTTTGAAAATCAGCGAGCAGAAGAAAACTTTGCTCATTTCTCTGCGATGAAGCTGATTTAGTGCAGAAAAGCTGCAAAGACAGAGACTGAACATGAAAACTGAGGTTTGTGGAGTTTCAGGAGGAAAACTGCCTCAGTTATTCTCTCACAGGAGTTTCACTTTGTCTCCATCAGCTTTGAACGAGATCCTGGAATGAAGACAAGAGAACAGACTGGATTTAATCTTTATTTCAATTTTCAGCTTCTTCACACGTTAGATTTTTATTGCTTTATGCATATATAAGAGATTTAAATGTATAATCACATGTATAAGAAACACGTGATGAGAGCTGCAGAACAAACCCTCAGAGGGACTCGATCAGGACACTCTCCAATGGAACTGCTAGTTCAGATCATGGAAATCAAAAAGAACAGAAACCTACGCAGCAGCAGATAAATATGCCCGTTCACTAAATATGTAAATACAATGAGAACGAGTGGATTCACACTTTACAAAGATGAGCCGTGATAAAAACAAACCAGGTTCCACATTTACAATGTGACCTAACATCCCATAACACTGATGGACTGTAAATCAAACCAAAGTGAAGTCGATCTGTTGGACATGTTGACGCTCTGAGTTCATTTCATCAGTAAAGTCTGTTCAGTGACTCTTGTTCAGTGAGTTCATGGACACACAATCAGTTTGTTTCACCTCCATCTCACATGTGGAAAAGAAAAGAACCAATAATCAGCTCATTGATGATGATCAGGATCAATACAGGTTATAAAACATCAGGGAACCTTATTTCTACATTGATTTAGAAAACGACAGCAACATTAGTTCTTTCAAACACATTCATGTCAGCGTCATTAAATAATTCTGTCTTTACAAAGTGAGAACTGAATATCTGTGGTGCAGGAAGGTCAGTGTTTGATTGACAGCTGATCTCTGTGCGGAGCAGAAACGTCACGACGACGAACTTTGAGCAACAAACATGGAGACAAAAGAAGTGAATGATAAAAACACAGAATCTAAATCAATCAATCAATCAAATTTTATTTGTATAATCCATATTCACAAATACAATTTGTCTCATAAGGTTTTAACAAGGTGTGACATCCTCTGTTCTTAACCCTCAACAAGAGTAAGGAAAAACTACTAAAAAGACATTTTAACAGGTTAAAAAGAACATAGAAACCTCAGAGAGCCACATGTGAGGGATCCCTCTCCCAGGACGGACAGAAGAGCAATAGATGCCTCGTGTGAAGGAGAACATCAGGAAGATAAGATTGATTAGATAAACACTTTGTAGCATAATGGAAGGTCAATGAATTGATGGATTATTGTCAGTAATGGTCGAGTATCTGAGGAGAAATATTATATATCAAGCAGTCTTGTTGTAATCATAGTCCACGGTCAGCTGCCACCTCAATCGTGGTCCACCACCACTATCAGATGCCAACACGATACAGGATCCGTCATTATTATCAGGATCAGCCAGCTAGACACAGGATCCTCCAGGTTTAAATCATTTGAGTTTACAGAACTCAGCTGTGGCTCCAGAATAATAACCAACCCAAACTCCAGCATAGAGAGGCTGAGTGAATGTGGTCTGGACTCTGTGGAGGAGAGTCATGGTGTCAGAGACGCTGTAGAAGGACAGAACACCTGCACTGTGATCCAGGTACACTCCTACTCTGGAGGACCGAGGACCTGACACTGGAGTGTTGATGCTGTTGTAATAAAAGATATATCTTTTTCCATAACAATGTAACGACCAAGATTTATCATTGTATCCAAATCTACATCCTGAGTCTCCTGCTCTGCTGATATTCTTGTATGCGACTGCTACACTAACTACTCCTCTCACCTCCACCTCCACCTCCCAGTAACAACGTCCAGTCAGACTCTCTCTACTCAGGGACCTGCCAACCAACCAGTGAATCTGTCTGGGTGATTAGAATAAGACTGATCTTGACTCATACTGTTACTTTTCTGTTTCCCTCAGATAATAACAGATATTTATATGCTGTGTTTGGATCCAGTGTGATTTCCTGTGAATATCTTAAGAAGTCAGCTCTGGTCTTGGGCTCTGGTTGTGGCAGTAAAACATCCACTTGAGACACAATCTGTAAAATCTCTGTCTCTGTCTCACTCAGAATGTCCTGTAGTCGACCTCTGACCTGTGACACAGCTGCTGTCACGTCCTCAAAGTACCTCAGAGGACGGATCCTGATGCTGGATGAGTGTGTAGATTCACTGAGTGGTGACAGTGAGGGGTAGTTGTGTAGAAACTGGTGTGATCCTCTGTGTCTGAGAGCTGCTTCAGTCATGGTCTTTCCTCTTCAGCTCAGTGATCTCCTGCTCCAGTCTCTCCTGAAGCTCTCTGACTCGACTCACTTCAGTTTGCTGCTGGGATCTGATCTGCTGCTTCACATCAGAGCTTCTTTTCATCAGCAGACGGATCAGCTCAGTGAAGATCTTCTCACTGTCCTTCACTGCTTTATCAGCAGAGCCATTGACGGCCTCCTCCTCCTGTTGAAGCAGCTTCACATCTTTCTCTCGGTCCTGGACTCCCTGCTGGATTGTTTGTCTCCTCGGCCCGAGCTCTCTCTGCCTCTCAGTCCTTTCTGCTGCAGCTGACACTGTGTCGTGGTCTTTATGTTCATCCACAGAGCAGAGATAACAGATACACTGCTGATCAGTGCGGCAGAACATCTTCCTCACCTCATCGTGACGAGAGCAGATGTTCTCCTGGAGCTTCTCCGAGGGCTCCACCAGCTTGTGCTTCTTAAATGGAGGTGACTGAAGATGAGGCTGGAGATGTTTTTCACAATAAGAGGCTAAACAAACCAAACAGGACTTGAGAGCTTTCAGTTTTCTCCCAGTGCAGAAATCACAGGCCACATCTTCAGGTCCAGCATAGCAGTGATCAGCAGGAGCAGCTTGGAGTCCAGTCTTCTTCAGCTCCTCCACTAAATCAGCTAACATGGTGTTTTTCACCAGGACAGGCCTCGGTGTGAAGGTCTGTCTACACTGAGGGCAGCTGTAGCTTCCTCTCTCCTCCCCTTTGTCCCAGTGGGTGTTAATACAGCTCAGACAGTAGCTGTGTCCACAGCCAGTAGTCACCGGATCCTCAGTAGTTCCAGACAGATCGAACAGCAGAATCTTTCTCTGTCCAGTTGATTTCTTGCTGCGCCATTTCAGCTGGTGCCAGTGACTGTAGAATAGATTCACTTCCTCTGAACAGAACACTATCTCTGCTCCTCCCCTCTCCTTCACTCCCTGCAGTGACTCAATCCAATAGTCCACAGTCCTGACTGGGAGGAGCTGGTTGTGCTGTTGTTGGTTTTTCAGGATTTATTGCATTTCACAGCGGCCTGTTCATACCTGGTGTTAAGAGGAGCTTTCAGTGAGAGGCAGAGTGTGTTCTCCTTCATTCACAACATACAGTAACAATTAAAGTCAAATCAAATAGATGCATTTAATAATAATAAATCACATCTTTATTTATAAAGCACATCTCAAAACAAATAACGAAGACCTAGTAAAATTAACAAATACAAACTCACTCATAGAAGAATGAAAAACTAAAAAAGTAGACAGCTGAGATAACCTCTTCCTCTTTTCTTCACCAATCACGGCGCTGGATTCGATATAACCATGGGCTTATGGCGGGGTCTACGAGTGGCGTTCATTCTGGGGTCGTTGTTTATGATCCTGCTCCTCCTCGTGTACTGGGACGACGTCAGGGGCTTCAGCCTCCACCCGCTGCAGGACCCCAAACACGGGTCGCCTCAGGCTGCATCTTGCCCTCTGACGACTGCAGGCCCGTCCCTCTCTCCCTCCACCGCCAGAGCCCAGACCAGTTCTTCCTCCACCGTCCCCACCAACGCTTTCAAGACAAAACTCGTCCCTGAGAAGACAAGAGACAGACAGCATGGCACACACAGAGACAGACGGAGACACACACACACACACACACACACACACACACACACACACACACACACACACACACACCACACACACACTGTGATCGGTTGACTTATATAAAGACTCTATAGATCTCTATACAGGGTCCATTGTGTTAAACAGTGACTCTGACGCTTGTGACCAGTTGGTGACTCATGGCCATTGATGAACAAAGCGTCGGCTCATGGTGACTGAGACCAGAGGCGCCGGGGAAGAGGAAGACGGGAGAAGAAGAGCGGAGTAGGAAGAAGGAAGAAGAGGAAGAAGAGGAAGAAGAGGAAGAAGAGGAAGAAGAGGAAGAAGATGGTGACGAGGCTGATGGCAACTGGGACATGTTCCCTCACCCTGCAGATCAACGATGAACCTGAGAGGTGTGAGTGCACAAAGACCAACTGTTCCCTGTCAGGTGACTTTCTGCAGAACTGCTTCGTTTTCATACAAAATTTAACCCCGATTTTTTTTTATTAAAGCAGAGTAAATGTTTTTTGAGTTAGATTTTAAAATCTATGAGAAAAGTGAAAGATAACTTTTACCTTCATGCAGAAAAGAGAGAGAACACTTCCAGACCTTAAACTTCAGAAACATCGACCTCTAGTGGCAGCTCAGTGTTGTGTTGGCAGTTGTGAGAACTTAATGTGTTTATGAGATGTGATTTGTTCTGAATGTGACTGGATCACACATATCTTAGATATAAAACTATGTATTTTTGCCATGTGTTTTAAAATCACAGCAGATCACAAAGTACCTTGGTTACCAGCTCCACATGAACATGAAGATCAGAATGCATCACACAGACGTGTTTAAAACCCAAACTGAAAAAAACTAGAGACCATAATCAAACCTGGATTTATTTCAAATTTAAAATCTTTCAATATATTTCACCAACGATGGGTGAAATATTTTTCTTTCCCACTCATAACGCAAATATGCTTTCACTGATTCTAATGACTGTGAACGGTTGATAGAAAACTGTCTTTAAAGGACTGGGGAATTAATTCCATAATAATAAACCATTCTGATCATAAAGCTTCATAATTACAACATTATCCATTTCTAACATAAGAAAATGTTAAATCTTAAATTAGTCCAAACCTCCACCCATGTTAAAGAAGAGGAAATAAAATTCCTGGACCTGCTCTAAATCTATGGGTTCTTCACTTGGTCCTCATACCTCATCCCTTCACAAACATTTCATGGAAATCGGTGAAGCAGTTTAATAGTAATCCTGTAATGTGATAAAGAATCAAACACGCAGACAGGAGCAGGTAGTAATGACTTTGAATGTTTATTTAAAGTTATTCCCACTGCACAACCTCTCCCTGTTGTCCACTAAGGGGAGCTGTGAGACAGCAGCTGTTCCTGTGGTGTGAAACTGTCGCCCTCTACAGGAAACAGAAAGTAACAGCTGCTGCAGTGTTTCTGCTGCTGTTTGATTTGAAAGGTTTTACATGAAATAAAATATGGGACAGATGTTAAACACTGCCCGCGAGTGGATTCTGAATTCTCAAATTCACAAATACAGCTTATCAAATGTGACGAGAGCTGCAGAACAAACCCTCAGAGGGACTCGATCAGGACACTCTCCAATGGAACTGCTAGTTCAGATCATGGAAATCAAAAAGAACAGAAACCTACGCAGCAGCAGATAAATATGCCCGTTCACTAAATATGTAAATACAATGAGGACGAGTGGATTCACACTTTACAAAGATGAGCCGTGATAAAAACAAACCAGGTTCCACATTTACAATGTGACCTAACATCCCATAACACTGATGGACTGTAAATCAAACCAAAGTGAAGTCGATCTGTTGGACATGTTGACGCTCTGAGTTCATTTCATCAGTAAAGTCTGTTCAGTGACTCTTGTTCAGTGAGTTCATGGACACACAATCAGTTTGTTTCACCTCCATCTCACATGTGGAAAAGAAAAGAACCAATAATCAGCTCATTGATGATGATCAGGATCAATACAGGTTATAAAACATCAGGGAACCTTATTTCTACATTGATTTAGAAAACAACAGCAACATTAGTTCTTTCAAACACATTCATGTCAGCGTCATTAAAGAATTCTGTCTTTACAAAGTGAGAACTGAATATCTGTGGTGCAGGAAGGTCAGTGTTTGATTGACAGCTGATCTCTGTGCGGAGCAGAAACGTCACGACACGAACTTTGAGCAACAAACATGGAGACAAAAGAAGTGAATGATAAAAACACAGAATCTAACAATCAATCAATCAAATTTTATTTGTATAGCCATATCACAAATACAATTTGTCTCATAGGGTTTTAACAAGGTGTGACATCCTCTGTTCTTAACCCTCAACAAGAGTAAGGAAAAACTACTAAAAAACATTTTAACAGGTTAAAAAGAACATAGAAACCTCAGAGAGCCACATGTGAGGGATCCCTCTCCCAGGACGGACAGAAGAGCAATAGATGCCTCGTGTGAAGGAGAACATCAGGAAGATAAGATTGATTAGAATAAACACTTTGTAGCATAATGGAAGGTCAATGAATTGATGGATTATTGTCAGTAATGGTCGAGTATCTGAGGAGAAATATTATATATCAAGCAGTCTTGTTGTAATCATAGTCCACGGTCAGCTGCCACCTCAATCGTGGTCCACCACCACTATCAGATGCCAACACGATACAGGATCCGTCATTATTATCAGGATCAGCCAGCTAGACACAGGATCCTCCAGGTTTAAATCACTGCTTTTAATGACTCGAGTCTATTTGAGTTTACAGAACTCAGCTGTGGCTCCAGAATAATAACAAACCATAACTCCAGCATAGAGAGGCTGAGTGAATGTGGTCTGGACTCTGTGGAGGAGAGTCATGGTGTCAGAGACGCTGTAGAAGGACAGAACACCTGCACTGTGATCCAGGTACACTCCTACTCTGGAGGAAAGAGGACCTGACACTGGAGTCTTGATCCTGTTGTAAAAAGAGTTATAACTGTTTACATTACAATGTAATGACCAAGATTTATGATTGAATCCAAATCTACATTCATCTGGGTCTCCTGCTCTGCTGATATTCTTGTATGCGACTGCTACACTAACATCTCCTCTCACCTTCACCTCACCTCCCAGTAACAACGTCCAGTCAGACTCTCTCTACTCAGGACCTGACCCAAACAGTGAATCTGTCTGGGTGATCAGAATAAGACTGTTCTTCACTCATTACGTGTTACTTTTCTGTTTCCCTCAGATAATAACAGATATTGTTGGCTGTGTTTGGATCCAGTGTGATTTCCTGTGAATATTTTAAGAAGTCAGCTCTGGTCTTGGGCTCTGGTTGTCGCAGTAAAACATCCACTTGAGACAAATCTGTAAAATCTTGTCTCTCCACTCAGAATGTCCTGTAGTCGACCTCTGACCTTGACACGGCTGCTGTCACGTCCTCAAAGTCCTCAGAGGACGGATCCTGATGCTGGATGAGTGTGTAGATTCACTGAGGGTGACAGTGAGGGGTAGTTGTGTAGAAACTGGTTGTGATCCTCTGTGTCTGAGAGCTGCTTCAGTTCATGGTCTTCCTCTTCAGCTCAGTGATCTCCTGCTCCAGTCTCTCCTGAAGCTCTCTGACTCGACTCACTTCAGTTTGCTGCAGGGATCTGATCTGCTGCTTCACATCAGAGCTTCTTTTCTCAGCAGACGGATCAGCTCAGTGAAGATCTTCTCACTGTCCTTCACTGCTTTATCAGCAGAGCCATTGACGGCCTCCTCCTCCTGTTGAAGCAGCTTCACATCTTTCTCTCGGTCCTGGACTCCCTGCTGGATTGTTTGTCTCCTCAGCCCGAGCTCTCTCTGCCTCTCAGTCCTTTCTGCTGCAGCTGACACTGTGTCGTGGTTTTTATGTTCATCCACAGAGCAGAGATAACAGATACACTGCTGATCAGTACGGCAGAACATCTTCATCACCTCATTGTGACGAGAGCAGATGTTCTCCTGGAGCTTCTCCGAGGGCTCCACCAGCTTGTGCTTCTTAAATGGAGGTGACTGAAAATGAGGCTGGAGGTGTTTTTCACAATAAGAGACCAAACAAACCAAACAGGACTTGAGAGCTTTCAGTTTTCTCCCAGTGCAGAAATCACAGGCCACATCTTCAGGTCCAGCATAGCAGTGATCAGCAGGAGCAGCTTGGAGTCCAGTCTTCTTCAGCTCCCTCTATGAATCAGCTAACATGGTATTTTTACCAGGACAGGCCTCGGTGTGAAGGTCTGTCTACACTGAGGGCAGCTGTAGCTTCCTGTCTCTCCTCATTGTCCCAGTGGGTGTTAATACAGCTCATACAGTAGCTGTGTCCACAGCCAGTAGTCACCGGATCCTTCAGTAGATCCAGACAGATCGAACAGCAGAATCTTTCTCTGTCCCGTTGATTTTCTTGCTGCGCCATTTCAGCTGGTGTCAGTGACTGTAGAATAGATTCACTTCCTCTGAACAGAACCTATCTCTGCTCCTCCCACCTCTCCCCTATCACTCCCTTGCAGGTGTACTCAACTGCCATAGCCACAGTCTGACTGGGAGGAGCTGGTTGTGTCGTTGTTGGTTTTTCAGGACTTACTGCATTTCACAGCGGCCTGTTCTCACCTGGTGTTAAGAGGAGCTTTCAGTGAGAGGCAGAGTGTGTTATCCTTCATTCACAACATACAGTAACAATTAAAGTCAAATCAAATAGATGCATTTAATAATAATAAATCACAACTTTATTTATTAAGCACATCTCAAAACTAATAAAGAAAAACTCGTAAAATTAACAAATACAAACTCACTCATAGAAGAATGAAAAACTGAAAAAGTAGACAGCTGAGATAACCTCTTCCTCTTTTCTTCACCAATCACGGCGCTGGATTCGATATAACCATGGGCTTATGGCGGGGTACGAGTGGCGTTCACTCTGGGGTCGTTGTTTATGATCCTGCTCCTCCTCGTGTACTGGGACGACGTCAGGGGCTTCAGCCTCCACCCGCTGCAGGACCCCAAACACGGGTCGCCTCAGGCTGCATCTTGCCCTCTGACGACTGCGGCCCGTCCCTCTCTCCCTCCACCGCCAGAGCCCAGACCAGTTCTTCCTTCCACCGTCCCCACCAACGCTTTCAAGACAAAACTCATCCCTGAGAAGACGACAGACAGACAGTAAGGCACACACAGAGACAGACGGAGACACACACATACACACACACACACACACACACACACACACACACACACACACACAGACACTACTGTGATCAGTTGACTTATATAAAGACTCTATAGATCTGTGCAGGGGGACTGAGACCAGAGCGGCCGTGAGAGAGGAAGAAGAGGAAGAGAGAAGAAGAGGAAGAAGAGGAAGAAGAGGAAGAAGAGGAAGAAGAGGAAGAAGAGGAAGAAGAGGAAGATGATGGTGACGAGGCTGACGGCAACTGGGACACGTTCCCTCACCCTGCAGAGATCAAACATATTCCTCATTGACCAGGGGAAGTTTATTAGTGTTAGTTTTGTATCAGAGTCACAGACTCACCACTGATACAGGAAAGAGTTGAGCAGCGTGAAGAGGAGCAGGGGCAGCTGGGAAAGCAAGGCCATCCAGCTGTCAAAGTGTTAGTCTGTAGTCGTGCTGCCTGACGTTCCATTAGAGGTGATGTTAGGAACCGTGAGGCGTTCATTAAAATACTTTAAGAAAGGAGGAACAATGGAGAATGAATCATGGAAAGTACACAGTGTGCACTTTCCGTAATTATGGAAAGTGCACACTGTGTACTTTCCATAATTACACTGTAATTATTTTTGCCCTTTAGCAGAATTTCTCAGACAACAAACAGAAAATGTAAACAACTTCGGGTAAATGAGAAAAAATAAGGATGTTTGTAAAAAAGATTCCAGTCCGGATACGCAACTGACTGCAGATAACACAGTGACACTATTTTTTCAACATTGTTCCATTAAACCACGGTTGTGTGTTGATTAGAATAAAAACTTTGTAGCATAATGGAAGGTCAATGAATTGATGGATTATTGTCAGTAATGGTCGAGTATCTGAGGAGAAATATTATATATCAAGCAGTCTTGTTGTAATCATAGTCCACGGTCAGCTGCCACCTCAATCGTGGTCCACCACCACTATCAGATGCCAACACGATACAGGATCCGCCATTATTATCAGGATCAGCCAGCTAGACACAGGATCCTCCAGGTTTAAATCACTGCTTTCAATGACTGAAGTCTATTTGAGGTTTACGGAACATAGCTGTGGATCCAGGATAAGAATCAACCCAAACTCCAGCATAGAGAGGCTGAGTGAATGTGGTCTGGACTCTGTGGCATGAGATAACCAGGGCCTGGACCAGAACCTGCGCCACCTTCTGAGTGAGAAGGGGACGTATTCTCCTGATGCTTTGCAGCATGAATCTACAGGAGCGTGTTGTTGCAGTAATGTTGGCAGATGGACAGTTGACTGTCGAGTGTCACACCCAGGTTCCTAGCAGTCTAGGTGGGGGCTAACACAGAGTTGTCAAAGCTAATGGTCAGGTCGTGGGTGGGAGAGCATTTCCCTGGAAGGAAGAGTAGTTCAGTCTTGTCAAGGTTAATTTTCAGGTAGTGTGCAGACATCCACTGAGAGATGTCAGGCAGGCAGGCAGAGATTAGTGCTGCTACCTGTGTTTCAGATTGGGGAAAAGAGAGGATTAGTTGGGTGTCATCAGCATAGCTATGGTAGTGTAGTGGAAATCCCCCTGACCAGGTGTCTCACTGCTGTGATACTGTCTACCTGACAGGATGGAACCCTTATTTGGCAGTGTCTCACTGCTATGACCTTGATAAACAGTGTTGGGAAATGGTTTTTGGGAGCCGCATGTCCCTCCAGGACTCAATCTCCCAGGGGCCCCCAAAATCCTGAAGCTGCATGTCCCTCAAGGAACTCAATCTCCCAGGGGGCTTGCAACATCACAGAAGTGTAAAAAAAAACCCAGGCAAACAGGTTTCAACTCCCATTGGTCACTCTGGAACCCATGACCTGTGAGGTCACCGGGCCAATATAAGGCCGGCTCTCCCCCTCTTCTCTCTCTTCTACAACTCTTCCTACAATCCTTCTACAGGAGGGAAGGCTGTCGAGCCTCTTCTCCAGCTCACATCTTCTCTTCCCATCCAACTCTTCGAGAGGAGCACGAAGGTGCAGCTTCCAGCTCATCTCACCAAGGAAACCTCCTCACACTCCAAGCTCTACCAACCCTTCAAGCAGCGACGCGATGTCCTACTGGAGAACCTCAAACAGCAACTGAACTCAACAGAATCACTAAGGCCGGAGACAGAAACCAGCAAGACGACTTCCCAGAACTGCGAACTGCACAGACACTCTTTTTCCCCTTTCCACGGATGGGTAACACAACTGGGCTTAATAATTATACTAGGCTAAGCAAGACTGTTTATTCGATTCTGTGTGATGTTTATAAGTTTGATTTGTGGTGTTGTGATATTTTGGGTACAAGTTATTGAGAAAGTAATGTTAGTCTGTTATGCTCTTCACAGTCTTTCGTTGCATCCAATCTAGTAACTTCCTCTAATTTGGCACACACACAGACACATGCATAACTCTTCACCTCATTAACTCTACAGGTCGTAAACATTCCAATAGGGGGGGACAGGTGTTATCTCTTTGGCCAGCCGCCATTTTGAAAGCACGCTGACTCACACAGACACACACACATGTAGACTCGCATGCCTATCTTTGTTTAGTAATTACACCGTTAGTAATTTGTGTTTTTATACTTTATTATATTCATAATAAATGTCTTTCTTTCACAAATGTTTTTTCATTAATGTTGCATAAGTGAATTTTGCCAACCTCTACACTGTCAAGAACTCCATATCCTTCAACTTAGCTAACTATCTATATGGTAATTTTGGTTATAGTTATTCATTTAATTGTTAATCAGAGTTCCAAATTTGTAGTTAGTACCTTTATGAGACTTAATCAATAAATTGGCTATATTTTCCCTTCCTTTGAAGGGTGGTGCCCCGAGGTAACTTTAATCAATTAAAGTTATAATTTAATATTAATAATAAAATATTAATATTTAATATTTTTATTTTGATAACCAAATTTATTGAATGCCGAAAGGCACACCATTTTATGGTATCACGTTTAATGCATTATGGCACAACAACCGGGTGCATGCCCTTATTTGGTGATGTTTTCTTCCAACTGCTACAGGGGACGGACAGACACAGATGATCTCATGTCTTTCATGTCTTTTTTCATATTATGTTTTATGAAACGCCTCTTTGTATAAGTTCTGGCTTTTGTGAACTTGCGGCCAGTTCCATTTTGAGCACCCGTGGTTGTTGTGTGACCTCTGCAGAGCTTACTATTATAAAGACTCAAATGCAACTCCAGTCTGAGAATTTCATTATTTCAAATCTCAAGATGAATTTCCATCACAGTAGGAAAAGCCATGTGAGTGAATGACAGAGCCGAGAGAGTTGGTGTACAGAGAGAAGAGGAGGGGACCCAGGACGAAACCTTGAGGGACCCCAGTAGTGAGAGGACTGGGTTCAGACACAGATCCTCTCCAAGTTACCCGGTAAGTGCGGTCGTTGAGGTAGGATGAGAGCAGAGAGAGAGCAGAGCCTGAGACACCCAGGTCCTGAAGGGAGGAAGTAAGGATCTGGTGGTTCACTGTGTCAAATGCAGCAGAGAGGTCCAGAAGGATAAGGACAGAGGAGAGAGAGGCTGCTCTAGCAGTGTGAAGTTGCTCAGAGACAGCAAGGAGGGCCGTCTCAGTTGAGTGGCCTGCCTTGAAACCAGACTGGTGAGGGTCAAGTAGGTTATTGTGGTTAAGATAGGAGGAGAGTTGATTAAAGATAGCTCGCTCGAGAGTTTTGGAAAGAAAGGGAAGAAGAGAGACAGGTCTGTATTTGTTTACTTCAGACGGGTCGAGGGTGGGTTTCTTCAGGAGAGGATTTACTCTTGCCTCATTCAGAGAGTTAGGGAAACAGCCAGTTGACAGGGAAGTGTTGATAAGATGGGTGAGAAAAGGAAGAAGGTCAGGAGCGATAGACTGGAGAATGTGAGATGGGATGGGGTCAAGGGGGCAGGTGGTCGGGCGGGCGGAGGTTACCCAGGTAAGAACTTGATTGGGAGACAAGGGGGTTGAAGAGGAAAGCAAAGGGGATGAAGATGAAGGATGGCGCCGCGGACGGCTGCCTCGGTGTGTTGGTGCGCGATGTTTTGTCTTGTTTTGTTAGTTAATTCAGTGTTTTGCCTAAGAACCGGGAGCTCTTTCACCAGAGAAATGCTCATGAACATCAGGGTCATAACTCCTGATAATTTATTTCCGACTTTCATTGCCTCATCTGTCGAAATTTTGGATATTCTGGTCAAAGGTGCCTTCACTGGTTCGCTTGTGCGTCTGCGCCGGCGGGGACTTCGCACACCGCTACCAGGAATAATCCTCTCCAACGTGCGTTCACTGTGCAACAAGCTGGACGAACTCCAGCTACTAGTTGGTAAGAACAGAGACTTCTACTCATCTTCCGTTCTGTGATTCACGGAGACGTGGCTGTGCGGTTCGATACCGGACTCTGCGCTGCAGTTGGCTGACTTCCAACTTTTCCGAGCGGACCGCCACACGGAACTCTCCGGCAAGACGAAAGGTGGAGGAATCTGCTTCTATACTAACTGCGGCTGGTGCAAAGATGTGACAGTGATTCATCAGCACTGTTCTCCTGATCTGGAATATTTTTTTATCAAATGCAAACCCTTCTACTCCCCCCGTGAGTTCGTTTCATTCATTCTGGTCGGTGTTTACATTCCACCGCAGGCTAACGTGCAAGAGGCGCAGCGCACGCTCGCCGACCAGATACTGTGTGTGGAACGGACTAACCCGGACTCCTTAGTTATTGTCCTCGGCGACTTTAACAAAGGAAATCTCACCCGCGAACTCCCCAAATACAAACAATTTATTAATGCCTACCAGAGAGGAGAACATTCTGGATCACGTTACACACAGTAAGCAGTGCCTATCACGCCGTCCCCGGGCTGCACTGGACTCTGGACCACGTCTGGTCCATTTGATTCCTGCATACAGCAGAAACTAAAACTCTGCAAACCTGTTGTGAGGACTTCAAAGCAGTGGACCAGTGAAGCTGTGGAGGATCTTCAGGCGTGCTTGGACTGTACAGATTGGGAGGTGTTCAGGACTGCTACAAACAGTCTGGACGAGTACACAGAGGCTGTGACTTCTTATATCAGCTTCTGTGAGGACAGCTGTGTTCCATCACGCACCAGGGTGTGTTACAACAATGACAAACCCTGGTTCACAGCCAAACTCAAAAAGTTAAGGTTGAAGAAGGAAGAGGCGTTCAGGAGTGGGGACAGAGACAGGTTTATAGAGTCGAAATACAGGTTTAGCAAGGAGGTGAGAGAAGCTAAACGTCTGTACTCTGAGAAACTCCAACACCAGTTCTCAGCCAATGACTCTGCCTCTGTCTGGAAAGGGCTTAGGCAGATTACAAATTGTAAGCCTAGAGCCCCCCACTCAACTAACAACCCACGCCTGGCCAACGACTTGAATGAGTTTTACTGTCGCTTTGAAAGACAATGGGACAGTCCTGACACCATCCCCCGTGACACCACCCTCCAGCCCATCAACCGCACTTCCCCCACCATAGCAAAGGCCTGCGCCTTTCCACAACTGCCCCCTCCCTCCTCCCGTACCACAGTGACGACTCTCTCCATCCTGGAGGGGAACGTCAACAGACTCTTCAGGAGACAGAACCCCCGCAAAGCAGCCGGGCCAGACTCTGTCTCTCCATCAATCCTGAAACACTGTGATGATCAGCTGTCTCCGGTGTTCACAGACATTTTTAACACCTCACTGGAGACATGCCACGTACCAGCCTGCTTCCAGACCTCCACCATCATCCCTGTCCCCAAAAAAACAAAGATCACTGGACTCAATGATTACAGACCCGTCGCCCTGACCTCTGTGGTGATGAAGGCATTTGAGCGCCTTGTGCTGTTCCACCTCAAAGCCATCACTGACCCTCTCCTGGACCCCCTGCAGTTTGCCTACAGAGCCAACAGGTCTGTAGACGATGCAGTAAACATGGCCCTTCACTTCATCCTCCAGCACCTGGACTCCTCAGGAACCTACGCCAGGATCCTGTTTGTGGACTTCAGCTCTGCCTTCAACACCATCATTCCGGCTCTGCTACAGGACAAGCTCTCCCAGCTGAGTGTGCCCGACTCCACCTGCAGGTGGATCACAGACTTCCTGTCTGACAGGAGGCAACACGTGAGGCTGGGGAAGCATGTCTCTGATTCCAGGACCATAAGCACCGGTTCCCCTCAAGGCTGTGTTCTTTCCCCTCTACTCTTCTCCCTGTATACCAACAGCTGCACCTCCAGTCATCAGTCCGTCAAACTCCTTAAGTTCGCGGACGACACCACCCTCATTGGGCTCATCTCTGGTGGGGATGAGTCCGCCTACAGGTGGGAGATTGACCATCTGGTGACCTGGTGTGGTCTGAACAACCTGGAGCTCAATGCTCTGAAAACAGTGGAGATGGTTGTGGACTTTAGAAGGAACCCAGCCCCACCCACCCCCATCACCCTGAGAGACTCCCCAGTCGACACTGCGGAGTCCTTCCGCTTCCTGGGCACCATCATCTCCCAGGACCTCAAGTGGGAGCTGAACATCAGCTCCCTCACCAAAAGAGCTCAACAGAGGATGAACTTCCTGCGGCAGCTGAAGAAGTTCAACCGGATCATTAAAGACCCTTATCACCCCAGCCATAAACTTTTCTGCCTGCTGCCGTCTGGCCAACGGTACCGCAGCATCCGGGCCCGCACCACAAGGCTCAGAGACAGTTTCGTCCCATCCTACTTCCTCTGAGCAGAGACAGATCTCTGCTCCTCCCTCTCTCCTTCAGTCCCTGCAGTGACTCATCTCCCACAGTCCACACCTTGCTGTTCACTGGTCCTTACATGTACACACCTGTGAAGGGAGGAGACAAAGAAATATTCTGACTGGGAGGAGCTGGTTGTGTTGTTGTTGGTTTTTCAGGATTTACTGCATTTCACAGCGGCCTGTTCATACCTGGTGTTAAGAGGAGTGTTGTATATTTGGAGCAGAAGTGATGTTGAAGATGATGATGATGAAGGAATCTCCGCGGATGTCGAGCCCGTTCCCGTCTGGACCGGACAGCGTTGTGTTCGTGGATTCGAGGTTCAAGTGGGAAAGGTAATAATTAGACAAGTTCCATGTTCAAAAGTTTCACAGTAATAAGTTTATTGTATAAGAACAATACTTATAGAGAGTCTCTGGGGTTCTGCCAGACACGTCACCAAGCTCTTTTGGATCATGACCAGCAAGAAGCCCCGTTTCTTCCGGAGTCCAGAGTATATATATCATAAGACACAGGTTGCGGCACAGAGGAGGTCCTTGGTGAGGAGACTCAGTTATTGGTCTAACGTATGCTGCTCCTTTAATGTGCAGCTGGGCAGATTACTTACCCAAAACGATATTTTACTATAACTGTGTTTTACTATCAGATTGACACATGTTTGTGTGCTTGTGTTACCAGGCAGCTGCTATGCAAATTTCCTGTTCTGCCGCTCTTTCTGTGGTTGCGCCCTGTGCCTGACCCTGTGTCTGAGTCATCTGACATTATTCGTAGGGTACAGGTAAAACATAGATATCTCAACAATCCCTCTGTTGACGTATGCAAATCATACGTCACTTAGTTTTAACACAAGCCTTGACATAAGCAATATATTTTGTAACACGCTTGTTACGTGTTCCATTCAGTACCACGAAGGCCAAGCCGCCATGTTACGGTTGGACCATACACAAAACTCTCCCACCATTACTTCGATCAGTTGTATGTTGCTAAATGCTAGGCGAAAATGTCTTCCCCCTGGGACAAGGTAAATGAGTGTGAGCCTTAAACGGAGGGGGGTGATTACCAGAGACAGAGCTCCGGCCAGGGGATAAGTTGTGGAGGGGCCTCGTTCTAAACACCATGGGTCTGTAGTGCACTGTTGTTGTCACGCTCGTGATCCATGGTGTACGAGAGTCTGGGCTCAAAACACACATAGTTCCCCTAAGGCCACACCAGGCTGGTCCCCTAAAAGGATGCCGTGGTCCCGGAGGCCGGCTGGGAGCTAACATTCTTAAGATTTTTCTAAAACATACAATAATAACATTAATACTGTGGACTCCGTTAAACGATTAAAATGAATAGAAAAATAGGAAACAAAAGGAAAAAACTCCGGCGTCGGTTCACAGGTCCCGCCGAGAGGATCTTTATCAGTGTGTGAGAGGGGGTGTGGTGTTGCTCTGAGAGGTTACTAGCACTTCAGGCTGTATCAGTTTCAGTGTGTCCCAAGGTCTGTGTGCTTGCTTGGGGAACTGGAGCGCCCTCTGTTGGAGTGATGTGGTCAGTGACTGGGACGTCTCCTGGAGGCGGGGCGTTGGTGGCCACACAGTGGTTCAGGTGGAACCAGACGGTTCGTCCCTCCTTTGTCTGTCCTCATCTCTCCTCCATCTTTCTTTCTTATATACTCATACAACACTTTTATTTATTTATGCTATACACTTGGAGAGTTTCAACAGGGAGGACGCACTGCCACGTATTCTTTGGTCAGAACAGGAAGCTTCTACTGTTGAAATGATCTCAACAGCGCTTGTCCTCTGGGTGTATAACAAAACCGTCTGAATACGTTTTTCCTCTGTCAAATAACCTCTTCAACTTCTATTCAACCCACATGTACAGAACTGTAATTTTCTTACACTCTTTGTGTTGGTAATATACCGACAATTTACAGGACCCACCCAATCATTTCTTTTCCCCAAACTTATTTATCTGACTCTA